>MCFA01000102.1:0-145556 GCA_002105025.1 Clohesyomyces aquaticus | reverse complement strand
AAGCCTATAGGCGCGCTAGTAGGTAATGCTAATTACTAAGAAAACTAATGTAAAACAGGAACTATAAAAGAAAGAGATAGTATAGAAAAAGGACAGAAGCACTAATAAAAGCTAGGAAGCACTATATAGGACAGACAGCTTAATTAGGAAGACATAGAAAGACTAGGCACGACTAGCAGAAACAGCAACATAGGAAAGACTAGGACAAGCAGCAACTATAACTACTAAAAGGAACAACAACTATTAAATTACTCCCTAAATTAGAAAGGAGAAAGCAATTATAAAATAAGACGCTTAAAACAAAGCTCTAAGCACTTAGCGCTCTAGGGAACTTATGTTTATAGAGCAGCATAGGCCCCCTAGAGTAAGCCTTTCTGTTTATAACAAGCGCATAGACAGAGCTTATGATTACTGCCCTGCTATAGATACTAGCCGCAGCACTATCACACGTAACCTAGGAAGGAAAGCTACTAGACAAAAGGGTAAAGAAACAAGGAAGCGCGAGCTAACTAGGACCTATAGCATTTAGATTTAAGTCTCTGTTTAGCTTGTAAAGGAAAAATGCTAATATTCTAGGAGCTAGCAAGGACCTTAGAGAGCTAAGAGAAGAAGTTTATATAGAAAAAGGAGGTTAATTTTAAGGAAAAATTAATTAGGAAGATAATTACTAACTACTAGTCTATAATTTTAGCAGCGCTATAGACCTTTATAATTATTATACTCCTAGCGTGCTTTTTAGCGTTTAAATTTTTTAACTACTATAGTTAACCTTTCTTAGCAACAAGATAGAAGAACCTAGCTGCCTTGCTAGCTTTCCTAGTGTTTCTAACACTAATAGAAGAAATCCTAAAAAAGAATTCTATAGCTAGTTCTAAGTTTAGAAGGCTGCAATCTAGAACCTAGCAGCCTTAATACTACACTAAATAACTAACGCCTAGTAAAGAGATTTAAAAAGAACTACTGAAAAACACCTCTACCCTCGCACTAACAAGCCACCTATGTACCACGCGTACACTAATCCTACGAGATAGAACAATAAGCTGCCTAATCCTATTCCTTTGCCATAGAGCCGACCCTATATTTTAATTAGACTAACATAACTAAGTTCCTATAAGAATAAAAACAGAAGGCTTTCTTACATAATTATAACTATAAAAAGTGCTTTTTATAATAGAGTTCTTTCTAGTACTGTCTAAAGCTTTATTAAGAAAACTGCTATATATAAACATTAGATTAGACTAAGCTAAGACTGCTATATAAACTAATATAAGAATATAACTTAGAGCAGCTTATAAAGCGCTAGGTTATCTAGAAGCTACTCGCGGCAAACTGGTGTCCCTACTGCCTTTCCTTAAATACCTCTAGACTTTAAGGAGTGCTAATATTATAATAAGCCTAGCCATGTCTATTAAGCTAAAAAAGGAATACTTTATATAAGACTGCCTTAAGAAACAAGACGCTATGTAGTATTATTCTAATGCTAGGTTAACAGCAACAACCCTAGCAAGCTAGACTTCTACATTGTATTAAATACTTAACGCTGTAAACGCATTAAGCAGCTTAAGAAGACGAAATAATTATAAAGACAAAGTAGCTACCATGCTGCGCAAGTTCACTATTAGACGTTAATTGCTTACACCTAGCGTAGCAGTCGCGTAATTCTAGAAGGAAGAAGTATTCTTTATAAAGCTTCTAGGAACCTATTAGTAAATACACTCCCTATAAAGGCTTCTATAATAAACTAGACCTAGAAGTTAAAGAAATAGTTAAGCACTTTAAGAAGCTTAGTCTTATAGACTCTAACAGCCTTAGGCTTTTATAGGCGTAAATGTATATAATTAACAGCTCTTTTTAAAGCTAATTAACTATATCTATTACTTAACAATGCTATTAAGCTACTACATTACTTAGAGAAAGAGTCTTGTTAACCCTAATAAGCGTAACAACGATTCTACATTAACCTCCCTTAAGACAATGCTTAAATTAGGCTTAGGAGAGAGCTTAGAACCTCTAGAATTAGCCCTAGGGAGATGTTAGATGCTTTACATGCAAGGAAACTAGTTATTTGTTAAACTAGTGCCCCCTTAGGGAGCGCCTAGTAAGACAGAAGTAGGTAATATCTATACGTTCTAGGGCGAATAGGAACATAAGGCCTAAGATATACTAAGCCCTATAGAATCTAGACTGCCTCTAATACTGCCTAGTCTTTTAGTTATAGAAGGAAATACTGCTAAGGTCTCTCTAAGACTATTTCTATGTCTTAGAAGAGCAACTTAAACGCCTGTTGCTTGCTCTCTGCTTTTCTCTATTCTTGTTTGTTATTAAAAAAGGCTAGTAGTACTTCTAGCATTAGGCGTTTAAGTTGCTCTTCTAAAACATAGAAATAGTCTTAGAGAGACCTTAGCAGTATTTCCTTTCTATAACTAAAAAGACTAGGTAGTATTAGAGGCAGTCTAGATTCTATAGGGCTGTAGTATATCTTAGGCCTTGTGTTCCTATTACGCCCTAGAACGTATAGTATATATACCTACTTCTGTCTTACTAGGCGCTCTCTAAGGGGGCACTAGTTTAATAAATAACTAGTTTCCTTATATGTAAAGCATCTAACATCTCCTTAGGGCTAATTCTAGAGGTTCTAAGCTCTTTCCTAAGCCTATATTTAAGCATTGTCTTAAGGGAAGTTAATATAGGATCTATTGTTACGCTTATTAGAGTTAAACAAGACTCTTTCTCTCTAACGTAATATAGTAGCTTTAACAGCATTATTAAGTAGGTAGATATAGTTAATTAGCTTTAAAAAGAGCTATTAATTATACGTATTTACGCCTATAAAAGCGCTAAGGCTATTAGAGTCTATAAAACTAAGCTTCTTAAAGTGCTTAACTATCTCTTTAACTTCTAGGTCTAGTTTGTTAATAGGAGCCTTTATAGAGAGTATAATTGTTACTAATAGGTTCCTAGAAGCTTTATAAAGAATACTTTCTTCCTTCTAGAATTACGTAACTGCCTATGCTAGGTCGTAAGCAATTAACGTCTAATAGTAAACTCACGTAGCATAGCTAGCTACTTTGTCTGTTATAATTATTTTGTCTTCTTAAGCCTGCTTAATACGTTTATAGCGCTTAAGGTATTTAATAATAATGTAGAAGTCTAGCTTGCTAGGGTTGTTGCTATTAACCTAGGCATTAGAATAATACTACATAGCGTCTTTATCTTCTTAAGGCAGTCCTTATATAAAGTATTTCCCTTTTTTAGCTTAATAGACATAGCTAGCGCTTATTATAATATTAGCAGCCTCTTTAAAGTCCTAGAGGTATTTAAGGAAAGGCAGTAGAGACACCACGTTTGCTACGTAGTAGCTCTCTAGATAACCCTAGCGCTTTATAAGCTGCTCTAAGTTATATTCCTTATATTAGTTATATATAGCAGTCTTAAGCTTAGTCTAATCTAATGTTTTATATATAGCAGTTTTCTTAATAAAGCTTTAGACAGTACTAGAACAGAACTCTATTATAAAAAGCACCTTTTTATAGTTACTAATTTATATAAAAAGGGCCTTCTGTTTATATTCTTATAAGAACTTAGTTACGTTAGTCTAATTAAAATATAGAGTGTAGCTCTATAGCAGAAGGAATAGAATTAGGCAGCTTATGTTGTCTCTATCGTCGTAAGGATCTAGTGCTGCGCGTAGTACATGGGTAGCTTGTCTAGTATAAGGCGTAGAGGGCTGTTTTCTAGTAGTTCTGCTTTTATAAATCTCTTTACTAGGCGTTAGTTGTTTAGTGCTAGTATTAAGGCTGCTAGGTTCTAGATTAGCAGCCTTTCTAAACCCTTAGAACTAGCTATAGAATTCCTTATTCTTAGGATTTCTTCTATTAGTGTTAGAAACACTAGAAAAGCTAGCAAGGCAGCTAGGTTCCTCTATCTTGTTGCTAAGAAAGGTTAACTATATATAGTTAAAAAATTTAAACGCTAAAAAGCACGCTAGGAGTATAATAATTATAAAGGTCTATAGCGCTACTAAAATTATAGACTATATAGTTAGTAATTATCTTCCTAATTAATTTTTCCTTAAAATTAACCTCCTTATTACTATATAAACTTCTTCTCTTAGCTCTCTAAGGTCCTTCCTAGCTCCTAGAATATTAGCATTTTTCCTTTATAAGCTAAACAGAGACTTAAATCTAAATGCTATAGGTCCTAGTTAGCTCGCGCTTCCTTGTTTCTTTACTCCTTTTGTCTAGTAGCTTTCCTTCCTAGGTTATGTGTGATAGTGCTGCGGCTAGTATCTATAGCACGGGCAGTAATTATACAAGCTCTGTCTATGCGCTTGTTATAAACAGAAAGGCTTACTCTAGGGGGCCTATGCTGCTCTATAAACACGAGTTCCCTAGAGCGCTAAGTGCTTAGAGCTTTGTTTTAAGCGTCTTATTTTATAATTGCTTTCTCCTTTCTAATTTAGAGAGTAATTTAATAGTTATTGTTTCTTTTAGTAGTTATAGTTGCTGCTCGTTCTAGTCTTTCCTATGTTACTGTTTCTGCTAGTCATGCCTAGTCTTTCTATGTCTTCCTAATTAAGCTGTCTGTTCTATATAGTGCTTCCTAGCTTATGTAGTGCTTCCTGTCCTGTTTCTATACTATCTCTTTCTTTTATAGTTCCTATTGTTACATTAGTTTTCTTAGTAATTAGCATTACCTACTAGCGCGCCCTATAGGCTTTGCTATTATTTATAGAGGAGTAAGGTGTAGGATAATACTATACCTTAAAAGTGCTTAGAGTTAGGCCTAAACCTACGCTCCTAGCAATCCTCGTAGAGTTAGAGATAAGACGCTCTATAGTTAATAGTAATTACTAAGGCATTATGTGAGATTAATGTTGCTGTTATACACTTAATTTTTCTATAGAGAATTAATGCTAAAAAGATAGTGTTGCTTTCTAGATGTCTCGCCCTGATTGCCCCCCCCGAGCCCCTTATATCTCGTAGCCCCTAACTGTATCTCATAGCCCCTGGCCACTACTCTATAGTAGTAGTATTAATATCTATAGCGTTAGGGTCTCTCTAAGCATACGTTAGACAAGCCCTAGGCAGGTACTATAAATTATTGTTATAGCTAGAGATTAAATTCGCGTAGTTATTTAGGGTTCCTAGGATCTATACTCTAACTATTACTTAGCATAGCTTGTTAGAGAGCAAACGTTAGAGAGCAGCTATTAATCTTTGTTTATTAACCTAGGTATTAGCAGCTAGTTATTAGAACTCTATAAAGTATAGAAAGAAAGAGCGTTTTCCTTGCTTAAAAGAATCTAGTTTGCTCTAAGCTATTAGAGCCTTATTTAGGTTGCTATATGTTGCTTCTAGGAAGCTAATAAGTTATTTTACTATGTAGATATTAACCTCTAGCAACAGGTCTACTAAGGTAACAGGCTTGTTTTTAAGTTAAGAGTAGGCGTAGATTAATTTAGCTTAGTTATTTATGTATTAGTTAGCATTACTTTCTAGCTTAAAACAAAGCTTCTAAACAAAAGTTAGCAAGTTCTTATGTTTTCTGTTAAACATTAGCAGATTAGGCAAACGTTCTAATTTAACAGGCAGAAAAGAGTTTAACTATTATTTAACTAAGGGGTTTAGAGTTAGAGTTATTAGCAGGGTTAAGTTTAATAGCGTTAAGCTATCTCTAAATTGTTTTATATTATAAGCTAATTTGCCTTTAGCTAGGGTAACTACTACGCGTAGAGGGGAAGCAGACTACTAGAATTCTTTAAACTTAGTTTAGAGAGTAGTAATTTCCTTATAGTGTTGTTCTTCTTATTAGGCTAAAGTTATTTATAGGGCTTTGTTGCTTGCTTATAACTTTGTTAAGCTTTATAGAATGTCCTATAGTATATTATTTAGGTTATTTATACTAGAGGCTATTATAAACAGTTAGTTTGTTAGGTAAGAGATAACGTAACGTAATGTTATAAGAGGTAATTAGATTATATTAGAATAGCTAGAATAGCTATTATAGGGCATTTAATTTAGTCTCTTATGTAATATTCTATTATATAAGACGTTACGTAAGGAGCTTAATTAGAGGTCCTTTGCAGCTTAAGAAAAGTTCAGGGGAGCTGGCCCATGCGCAGCTAGCCCAATTAAGGTTCGGTCGTCGCCTCGTTAACATACGAGCTAGCCTCTGCGTAGGCCAGCTCTGAGTCTGGTTCAGCTCAAGGCTTGAGGGCTGTGGGAATTGCTGTTGGTTGTCTCTAAGTGTCGTTCGAAGGAAACTGTGCGAGCACAGTATACTGCCTTCTGTCACACCGTGACAGCCCGCTACTATATAAGGACTATGGATTAGCCACGCTATTCTCCTAATCTTAATCCAATTAAACATCTCTAGTAGATGCTTAAAAGGACAGTTCTAAAGCTCTATCCTTATCTTAATTAGCTAGGGGATAGCGAAGAGGAGTGGGATAAGTTCTGCAGGGCTCTAAAGGTAGCATGGCGAAGGATACCTGATGCATATATCAAGAAGCTCATCCTGTCAATGCCAAGACGCCTTCAAGCTCTGAGACGCGCAAGAGGGTACTAGACAAAATATTGAGATAATTGCGATTAAATTGAGCTACTTTACAAGTCTATACGACCTCCCGATCAGGTGGTAGACTATTTTAAAGATAGTGGTTGAAATGTGGGCGGCTCGTATTCGGCAATAGGCGAACCATACTTTGACGTAGTACAGTATATAAGAATGAGTAGAAATATAAGTAGAAAAATAAGTAGAAAAATAAGTGCAAAATGAGTAGAAAATTTCCACTCATTGAGTAGTCGTTTACGTGCCAAAAAACCCACTCAATGAGTGGAAATCGATCCGCAGTGCTGGCGGAAAAGATCACCATGCTTAATCCAGAACACCTCACCTATCCTTCCTAGATACAAACTAGCGATCTGGTCCTCAAAATCTCGCTCACCGCCGGCGCACTGACTACGAACTAGATGAACTTGACCCTTTCTGCTTTCAGCTTAATGTCTCGCCTATACAGCACTAGCCTATTAGACAGTGAGTATTACGGTTTAGTTCACCTGGTTTGTTAGCCATACGACTTAGATTTTAAGACGTTACGTTCGTCTAAGTTATGATTAAGATCTTGCTATGTTTGTACTTTTAGCAGCACATTATGTTGTAATGGTTAAGTAGGTGGCTAGTGGTTCCTTACTTTAGCTGTTTTATAAGGCAATTACAAAGGAAATTAGCTTAGCTGTAGAATATACACTGCCAAGAAGTATTAAAACTTACTACAATTGGGCGCTAGGTGTACCCCTAGCTTAGGTACGACTCACAGAGCTGCTACTTCCTTACAGCTCACGTGATCGTACTCAGCCAAAAGTATCAATCGTAATCCAACACACTGTACAGGCCTCCTTCATACAGGTACAGAGGTCAATTATAATATAGACTTTTACAAGAATATCCAAGTTAGTTATACCATCAATCTCATCACACCAGTATCCGCTGCGAAGTACCGACCATTCGGACCTCTACAACTCAAATACACCAGGCTCTTGTGCTGTATTATCAGGACAGAAACGTTGGCCAAGAGGAGAGAGAGTGACGTTTAGAGCTAAAACACAGGGCGATGTGGAATATTGGAGGATTGGAAGATCGGCAATGCGAATATGCCTTACAACGTGCATAGTGGCTGGCTGGAACGCGCCTCGAGACCGTGAAAAGGGCTCGGAGAAGGGCGGACTGTGTGCGTGCACTGACCACAACAGGAGTTCAGCAGAACTGACACCTATCAGTTGCAGGTCAATGAGTTCGGTAGCTACAACAAGCGCCGTGCAGACCTCTGAGTTTCTCAGCGGGTTGTAAATCGGGATGCGACGAGCTGCAAATACGAAGCGCCCAGTTCAACTCTCTTTTCTTGCTGAACTGAACAGCATGGAAAACGGTTACCCCCTTCATCTCGCAGACTCTCCATTCAAGGTGGCTATTTCCAACCTTCCTCCTACTTGTACGCATTCTCTACATCCCCTTGCCATGATAGCTGACAAACTTGTCCACCACAAACTTCTCCAACCCCCACTTCGCATTCTGCCTCCCAAACCCACTACCCTTCACCCCGCCCTGAGACGCGGTAGGAGACGTGTACACGCTAATGCTGTTTACATGCACCTGACCATATTCCAGCTCTCTTGCCATCCTAACGGCTTGTTCCATATTCGTGCTCCATATCTTTGCGTTCAGTCCGTAGGCTGATCTGTTCGCGAGTTCAATAGCCACCTCGTCGTTCTCGACGACATAAAGCGAAGCGGAAGGGCCAAACGTCTCCTCGTCCACGATCCTTGAGTCCTTCGGTTCCAAGAGAATAGTCGGCTTCAGAGAAAGCGGCTTGCTGTACTCTGCACCCCCAACGAGAAACTTCTCACCCTTAGCCTGAGCATCTTTCAACACCTACTCTGCATGCTTTGCTATCCTCTCTGTGACGGCCGTACCAGAATGGCTGGTTACGGCATCGCCCTCCATAGCCTTGACTAACACATCTTGAAACTTCTCCGCCACTGCCTTATGAACGATGATGCGTTCCGTGGAGAAGCAAATCTATCCATGATGCAATACAGCACCCAGCGCACACAGCTTTGCCGCCTCTTGCAGGTCGGCATCATCAAGTACAATCGCCGGGCACTTCCCACTCAATCCCACCAAAATTGGCTTCAAGTACTTGGCACACAGCTGTCCAATGATCCTACCCACGGCCGCCGAACCGATAAACTCCACCTTGCGAATCGCTTCGTGCGCAACGATTTTCTCCGTAATTTCTGCCGCATCTTCCCGTCTCGTTTGAATCTGGTTCAAGACTCCTGGCGGAAAACCTGCCTCAGTAAAAGCTTCGGTAATCATGAAGTGCGTCCGCGGACTCAATTCGCTCGCCTTAAATACGACCGTACAGCCCATGGCAATCGCACTCGCAACTCCTCTCGTCGCGAGGATCAGTGCCGCATTCCAGGGCGCTATACACAACACCGGACCCACAGGTTCTTTAAACACGAAACCCATGGTATTCGGCTTCTCGATATTCGGAATCACGCCCGTGACACTGGAAATGCACGCCGCAATCTCTTTCAAGTAGCGCGTTGCGAGGTTGACGTTTTGCCGCGCCCAGGCTTCGTCGCAGGATGTTTCGGACATTTGCTGTTGGATAAAGGTGGCTGCGTGCTTTTCATAGTAGGCGGCGACGCGGAAGATGAGATCGCGACGAAGAGTGTGGGGCGTGCGTTTCCATGATTTGAAGGCGGTTTTGGAGGATTCTACGGCTTGGAGGGCTTGGGCTGGGGAGGCGGAGGTGGCATGGTGGACGGCCTTGCCGCTGACGGAGTTTGTGATGGTGATGGTGGGCGTGGAGTCTGAGGAAAGGGCGGCGCCGTTAATCCAGAGAGGTACGGTGTAGCCGGTAATTGAAGACATGGTTGGGAGGACAAATGAGGCTGAAAGGAGATAATGAATTTGAGATGAATTTGAAGACAGTTGACGTTGAGAAAATATCCCAACCCGTGTTTTCATGTGGAGAATGTCCGGGAATCCATCTCGGAAATCTCACAGCGAAGCATCATGTGGAGATCTGATTGGCTGCTCGATTCTTCAACCGCTCCCGGGTTTGGGTCGGATTACAAAATGATGTTTGTAGATGTGTCGGCAGTTGTAAAAGGATGGAGGTGGGGAACAGTCTGTGTGGCCCAGTCAGCCACAGCCAGCACAGCCTCCCTCGCGCACGGGCCATATAACCTCCACCTCCGCCCTTCTTCAGCCCTCGACTCCTCTCTGACTGTTCAACAAGGGCACGCTCAGCCCGTGGCTTCGAATCATGTGGACTCATAGCCAGCTTGGAAGTTGCAGCATAGAAGATACAAATACCTGCTGTCAAGCGCCAAGGGCTCGACATCAACCACAAACAAGCTTCCCACATATAGGCCTCTTCATTGAGCGCACTAATCCCCTGCACGAAGCAATTCAGAGGGATCCCACCAATCATGGCATTTTACGACATCAACGACCGAGAGTATGCCGACCTACGTTCCGCCCGCAAGATCGAAACCCGTCATCGAGCTCGCATGGAAAAATACTACCACTTCAAAGGCATCCACCAATCCGATCTTCCCTCCCACCCAACTCAGCGATCACACTACCGCCCTGCTGATAGAAATGGCAAATATCTCACCTGTATGGCCTTCCCACCCGATCTCTCCGCCGCGTCTGTACACAGGTTCACTAAACGCGAGGCGTACGAAGAGGCCCAGCTGTGGCCTCGTCCACCCACCCACCACCACTCGCGGGTCCCGAAGGACTCCCTTAAGTGGGAGAGACAAAATGCCGCGAAAAAGCTCTCAAAGAGGGAGATCCGAGATGAGGAGTGGAGACCCAACCTGTTCGAGGACAGATGGGCCGACGAATGCATC
Organism: Clohesyomyces aquaticus; assembly: GCA_002105025.1. Lineage (NCBI taxonomy): Eukaryota > Fungi > Ascomycota > Dothideomycetes > Pleosporales > Lindgomycetaceae > Clohesyomyces > Clohesyomyces aquaticus. Next base: position 135,123 of record MCFA01000102.1, on the reverse strand, counting down.
CAATATCTGGATGCCTTTGACAGATATTGCTTGTTTGGAGAAGAGGCGGAGTACTTCGAGTACTGTTTGCCCGAGCAGATGTCGAAGAAGCCAGTTGATGATGAGGTGGCTGCAGACAACGTCGCCGAAGTTGAAAGCGCCCCTTCTGAAGACGTTTTCGAACCCACAAATGTCGTACAAGAAGAAGCGGACGAAGGATACGTGACCGACGAAGACGATGGAAAGTGGTCCGATTACTATCATGACGAATACTATTATGGGGATGAATACTTTTCGCTTCCAACAGCGCGGTGGCACAGGAATCACACAGGGTGGCCGTTCCTTGCAATGTGGAACACCTGTAGCGAGAGCTTTTGCGCCTGCCACTTGGATTGGGATTGGGGTCCAGAGCTGCCCACAGAATATCCGCTGGGTGCTTGGATGAGGGAGAGTGAGGGAGATGGAAAGTATGACTGGTGGAAAGATACCCCGGATGATTATGACTGTGAAAATAGCATCGATAACCATGAGGGGACAGTATACGGCTTCGAGGAGCCGGATTGGGACGTTGTGTCATTGACATCGGAAGCGTGGACAGAAGTTGAAGAGGGTGATCAGTCGGATTTCGAGAATTGGGGATAAATACCTGAACCAATATATTGCATATCGACTCTAAACAACTTACAAAGACGAATCGTGAAGTCAGAGACAGTGGGAATCGTCGCTTGGGTTCAGGCCGGGTAGTGAGTCTAATCACGTGACTGTGCAATTCACCATCACGGAACCCCAGAACTGGCCCCATTTCACCCTCCTAGCGCGAGAAGGAACTCCTGCTCAGAAAACTATTCCACTCGGACGTTCCGACCGAACGAAGCAGAGCTCGTCGGTCGCCTGACCTACAGAAGCCGCTTGTTGCTAGGCACGACAATGGATCGAATGTCATTGATGCCAGCTGGTTAGGAACGACTGATGCTGACAGGTCCATCTGGGCTACCCTCTTCCAACAGACCGTTTCCGTGGACGGCTCCTCTATCCCTTTAGGGGATAGGATAGTCGAAGTAAGTTCCATGGGCGACATCGATTCTTCCTACCGACTGTCGTCCACCACAGGCCCTCCCCAGTTGTCGTTCTACGCCGGAACACCCATCACCTCCAAACACAGCATCAATATTGGCACCGTCTTTGTGGTCGATGACTCTACGCGGACCAAACTCTGTGCGAGGCAAGGCGACTTTCTAACTACAACAGCAAAGAGATGTATGCAAATGCTCGAGTTTGCCCGGGAGAGGGCGTTTCGTGACAGATAAGCATCGCTAAACATCTAGCTCGACCGCTTCGTCAAGTCTCGTGATGATCTTGCGCAGGTCTTGCCAGAAGCTCCAACTCTCCAGCCCAGTCCTGGACCGCATACCGATATTGAGCAAGTAAAGGACACTGCTTTTCAAAACGGCATGGACAGAGCCAAAACTGAAGAGGCGATTTCACCAGAGTACGACTTTGCGCAAAACTCCGAGTCTCGGCGTCTCTTAAAGGCTGGGGTAGCAAGGGACAGTCGCCTAGCACGAGAAGACTGTGAACTTGGTGGCTTCAGAAAGCAGAGACTTAATTGATTTGTGAAGGAAGCTTGGAAGCTCATCTATATACTCGGAGTGCCGAGCCTCCACTAGTACTAGTATAGCGTAGCTCCTCACAAAGACGACGCATACGCGGCTAGGGACGATCGGCAAGCACGCGAAGACGATGCGTACCACGCGCGCGATTCAAAGACTCAATCTGGCAACAATGATAAGCGTGGCATTCCGCAAGGAGAAGCCACCTACCGAAAGGTATTCAGAAGAGCAGCCAAGTACTTGCAGGCAGGCCTTCTGGTCGATGGCGTCATGTTCTCCGACGGTCTTGTTGGCTCTCACGGCACTGCCCCGCAAGGACAAAAGCTACAGCAGGAAATGAGGCAACCGCCCACCAGAAGCCTGACGACTGGGGCAATATTTCTCAACGATTCCGCCCCCGGCGACGTCAAGACCTGAATGGAGAACGCGCGAGGAGCAACCCTCCACGGAAGTCAGCCATCAATGGGGAGGCTACGACAGTTTTGAAGAGTGCAAAGTACTCCAAAGAAGCCCGTGTCAATCGCCCAGCTGAGATATTGGGCTTCCACACACGGAGAGAAGAGCTAGGGCCTCCGGCAAAAGGATTAGCGAAAGCACATTGGGCATGATCGAGGTCGACGAGAGCTTCCTCCAGCAGTTAATGGACCACTATCCCAAAGGTAACGTGTGGTATTTCCACGGCGAGACCAACACAACCTATTCTGTCAAAAACGACACGCTCTCCAGCAATGATTCAGAGGAGGAAACGCAGCGAATTTCCTTAAGCTTTCCTGGGATACGCCATCTCATATTCCAGCCTCTCACCGACCCCATAACCTTTAAACGCCTTGTCGGATGTTTCATATGGAGCATGCAAGCAATGCCAATCTTCACGGATACTGTGGACCTCTCTGTCATAAAAGGATTCCTCCGTCTTGTCGAGGCCGAGATATCGAGGCTTGACACTGTGGCAGCGATGAAGCAGAAAGAGACGTTTGTCTCCTCAATTAGGCATGAGACGAGTACGATTTAGAGCCCTAGGGAATGCTGGGCCCAACTGACACTTCCAGGAACCCCACTCCACGGTATTCTCGGTGCAGTCCAGCTGCTCGGGGATACGGATCTGGACAACTTTCAAAATGTTCTGGCCAGCACTATCAAGTCGTGTTGCTCGACGCTTCATGAAACGCTTTCAAGCGTGCTATCCTATGCGGAAATCAACTAATTCGAGCGCCGACAGCAGACACATCGCCAAAGAGGCCCGCCACACTCTACATGGCCCTGGCGGACAAGCAGGGAATGGCTTCAGGCCCCGACATAGACTCTACAGGCCTGTACATGCCTGTCAACATCGCAATGCTTTGCGAAGAAATTGTCCGGATGCTCGAAGCAGGAGTAGTCTACAGCAAATCGAAAGGTGGCTACAATCTCATCGTCATACTCAACATCGGATACGATGAAAATTGGTGCTTTAACACGGAACCAGGCGCACTGCGTCGCATTGTGGCAAACATTATCGGAAACGCGATGAAATACACCGCCAAACGGTCAGTGACGGTCACACTCACCACATCGGAAGAGACGACAAATGAGGCGTCCAGCAGTACCCACCCTGCTTCTGGCCGAATGGTCAACCTCACCGTCACCGACACCGGCAAGGGCACCTCCAAAGATTTCGTCGAGCAGCACCTCTTTCTCCCATTTACACAGGAACATGCAAATACTTCGGAAGGAGTAGGGCTTGGAATGCCGATTGTAAAGAGCTTGGTCTCCCTTCTGGGCAGCGAGATTCTTGTGAAAAGCGACGTGGGAAAAGGCACCTCAAACGAAGTGTCGACACCAATGCGCACAGCCACAGCTGAGCAAGCCGGATCGGAGCAGCCGGCCCTCGAATTCCAACAGATGTCGAATTTCTCCGCTCGAAACACCTGTCAGTGGTCGTCTTTGGGTTCCCAGGACCCGTCCGTGGCAGCGTGGAGCTATATCTCCGGGAGTGGTTCCAGTGCGTCCTTTTGGACATTACAGACGACCGAGACCCTAACATCGTCATAGTCGAGGAGGGAAATATGGAGGCGAGGGACACAATCGAACAATCGGCACCCCGATACGGTCACCTAGGGGTTCTTCTAAGCATCGTCATATCCATCACGCCTCGGTGAGAGAATGGAGGACATCAAGGGATACCCACACTGTGAGCGACGTCCACGGCCACTTGGACCCCGTTACCTGGCCCGCGCGCTCATCTCGTGTGTTCGGAAGCTAAGGCAGCTTCGCAAGGGAAGTCCAGATCAGAATCGCCGACACGACATGGCACGTTCGTCCTCGACAATCGACAGCACAGAAGACGACGGAAGTCGAACAGCAAACGAAAGCAAAGAAACACAGTCCATCTATAGTGCGCCAGACCTGTTGGTAAGCATTGGTCGACGAGGGAAAAAGGGACCCGCAGACGAGGGTGAGTGGGTCGCTCCTTCGAGCAAACATCTATCGAACCTCCGCATCCTTGTCGTAGACGACAACGCACTCAACACAAGGCTCCTTGGGGCATTTCTTAAAAAATACCGGTGTGGCAACATCCAAGAGGCGGAAAACGGAGCAGAAGCCGTCAAGGCGGTCAAGGAGCATACAGAAGTCTTTGACATCACCTTCATGGGTATGTCTCCCATATGCCGGCCTTTAATTCTCCCCGATCTGCAACAGCGCTGTCTGCTCTTCCCAAACTTCTCCCCCGCATAACCAAGGTCCTACTATAAGTAGGCGAGTAATCCTGCAACAGATCTGTCGATGCCCGTAATGGACGGATTCGACGCCACCCGCAAAATTCGCACAATCGAAAACGAACGGGGCTGTTCCAGACAGGTTACTCAAGATGCTGTCCCAGCCGTCATCGTTGCCTTGACGAGACTTGCGAGCGACCGCGAAGAAGCTAAGGCATACGCTTCTGGTGTCGACCTTTTTATTACAAAGCCGGTGCGATTCGCGGGCCTAGAACAGTTGCTGAAACAGCACGAGGACGGCTCTCTTTGGAAAAGCAGCCAGTGACGCGCAAGGGTCGTGGTTCGAGTACGATGCCGAAACCCGAAAAGTTATCTTATTCCCGGGCGTTCGGGCATTGCTCGGCCGGTGAACGGGTGTTACAAATCAGAGTTTGCTTATCTTGGCAGGGTTCCATCAAGCGGCGAACCGAGTGAAAGTTTCCATTGGCATCTGAGGTGACGTCATACATGGGATTCTAGGACATGCATGTGGGATGAAATGGGATTCGGCACTGCCGTTCCATGCGTTTCGAGATCCCCGGAGTGGGACGGGATCAGCGGCTGTTGGGGCGAGCTAGTCCTGTGAGCTTGGTACGTCATTTTCAGAATACGGAAGCGCAACCCTCTGTTGGACGTTGGAAATGCAACCAGGGTGTGGGAGATGGAGGCTTGTGTAGGATTTGGAGATGATAGTCGGAGCCTGCTCCACGCGAATCACAACTTCACAAGGGCTGCAGGGTAGTGGGGTGAGTGTGATTGGCCGGAGGTGAATTCCGGAGCGAATGCAATGCGTCGTCGGGCGCACTCGCAAACGACACGGGTGCGGTGGATACGGTCTTGGCTGGCAAGCCCTGGATACACTGCCTCCTAGAGCGGTGGCCATGGCTACACCAATATTGCCTCCCATCCGCACTTCAATTCACACTCCAGTTCACGCACACAATGGACGACCTCTCGGTACCTCTTGATTGGGACAACAACACGCTCTTCAGCCTCGAGAGCTGGACATTTTCGCCGTCAAACAACGACCTCGCCAAGGTTAACGATGATGCCCCACACACGCTATATCGATTTGGCCAAGTGACACCTCCAAACGATAGCAACTTTCCAGGAGATTCAACGAGAGACTCAAGACATCACAAGACTGGCGCTCCCGTGTTTCAGTCGCTTGACGCCACCCTGTGGCCGCCTTCGCACGACATCCAGTCTTTTGCGCAGGTGGATCCACTGCGTTCCCCGCCTCCACCAAACGACGACGCAGTCAGTAGACCCCCAAAACGTCGTCGAAGCCTCGTTACCTCCGCCGCCGCGTCCGAATCAAGCCCCGCCCCTGCCAAACGGCGTCGAGGCCGGCCGAAGAGGATACCGGACCCCCAGCCGTCATCCGACTTCTCAGACCCTAGCCTCGACCCCACAGTTATCGCAGCACGGCAAAGCCACCTCGAGAAGAATCGCGTCGCAGCACACAAATGTCGGCAACGGCAGAAACAATCCGAAAAGTTGTTGGAACAGACGGCGAAGGAGGCCTCGTTCAAGAACAGAAACCTCAAGGCTCAGGTCAACATGCTGAAAGAAGAGGTTCTCGAACTCAAGAATGAAGTTCTCAGACATGCAGGGTGCGGCTTCTGGGCTATTGACGAGTATCTGGCGCGGTGCGCGGGAGACTGGCTGGGCAAGGAGCGCAGTGCGAGCTCGGTCGGGCTCGCGAGAACGGGGAGTCTCTCCATGTCTCCGCTTATCGGCCGGGATAGCATTGAGATGGGGAGTGAGAGGATATCCAGGACACCAATAGGGGAGTCCATCGATGTCTCAGGTACCCCGAATGATTAAGCGGGACGACAAAACGATTCTATATTCACGAAAATTCACCAGCACCGGCAATGACGACGGTTAGGGAAATTTAACGACCGGAGAAATGCAACGACCACTTGTCAATTCGCGAGTGAAACTATAATGGCACCCGTAATATGGCGAGCACTGGGAGTACGCAAGTACACATGGTGCGAAGCAAAAGCATTCAACTCATCAGCAATGCCACCGAATTCCCCACCTGTCCACGAACCTGAAAAGCGCATGTTGACATGGCCCAAAACGGCAGCCCATCGAGATCCATCTCGCCAAAGCTTATTCGTCAAACAGCAGCCTCGATAACCCGAACGACCCATCTCGGCCCCAGTCCTGCAGGTGTAACCTGATACTCGTGTACTTAGTACTCGTGTACATAGTGCAATGGGTACGGTCTCCCACACGGATCACATCGTGGTCTGTTCAAGGAGCGAGCAGCACCGCTACCATTCTATACACATACAATGTACCCCCCTCAAACCATATATCCCGGGCCTACGCAACCCTCCCGCGGAGCGGAGTTTCTCTCCATTGTCCCTGATAAAGTTCAGAACCGCCATGGCTCGCCGTTGGATCTCGTCACCCCGCAAGGCTCAGTGACAGCTTATAGTGGGGCCATGAGCATGCGTATCCACTGTCCACCGGCCGGCTTGGCCATGCAACCTTGTTCGCATATGCCCAGTGGATAGAGGATGGCCGGTATGCATGCCGAATTTACGGCAACCAGACGCGGCCGACTCGATGCCGTGGAATGGAGAAGCTGATTGGCAGGGTCTAAGTCTGTGATTCTGGCTGGTTGCCGCCAAAGCCTTGCGCACAGGCTGCCATGCAATAATGGAGAAGGTCCGGAGTTTTAGCCGATGCTGGGAATCTTGCAAAGCTTGATGTGGCGCGTGTGCGTGTGGGGTATCTGCGTGTGAGGTGAGGGCTGGGATGGAGAGCGGAGGGAGGGGTTCAGACAAGACTGGGTCCGAGCTGACCTGAGGGCCTGCGTGATTGGACCCAGTAAACGATTCCGACGCAAGATTCTCACCTCGTCTTGGGATAACTACGCAGGGGTCTGTTATACGTAAATCCGCAGAAATGACCTCACCCTGCCTCTCTCTCAATTCCTGGTTGGGCTCGGAACGACTCGCCTTTTCCCACTTGCATCTGCATCTCACCCCCACCCTTCCGGTAGATTTTGTGGGCTAGTTTTGTGGCGTTTTGGGTTTCCCATATGCCGCGTTGGGAATAGTGGGACGCTAGCACCGGGATGAGGTCATTGGCAGGGGGTGAGGGAATATGTCTGCTTTTGTGGGTGAGGCGGTTTGGAGAATTTTTTGGAGGGTTGTGTATACCCGTTTCCTTGATGTTGATCGAAGGAAGTTTTGTTGTGGGCTTTTTCAATTGTGAGAGGAAGGGAGCGCTGACCACGTGCTCGCTTGCTGAGCCTTTCCAAGGTTGGAAGGTTTTCATCTATCTGATAATTACACACACGCTGAATTTGTCAAGAGTGGAATGAAAGCAGGTATGAGCTCTCCTCTCCTTTATGGAATATCACTGAGCCGAGTTGAAGCAGGTCACGGAAGAAGCCATGCAAGACCAGGCGTCTTCCTCTGGTGAACCATTCCGGCATTTTCCTAGGAGAACAACGTCACCGGTCAACAGTCAGTATCAGTATATGCGGAAGTATTAGATGAATTAACATGTTTTCAGCATTGCAATCTACACAAGTCTCGAAACTCTACATAAGAATTATTAGCATTACCACTCACGACAACTCCGGCTCCAACTCCGGCCTTGACTCCAATGTACGCCGCATAAACATGGATGTCGAAAAACAAAAGCCAAATGCCATAACCTGAGAACCAAAAGACACAATGCCAGATTCTCCATTTCTCCTGTCTAGATGAAGGAATTTATAAAAAGGAAAAGTACCGAGCGAACCAGAACTCAAATACTCCGGTTCTCCAGTATAGATGAAAATATGAAAGAGACAAGTAACGAGTGGACCTCAATTCCACCAACACCGGAAATGGATACCTAGAGATGTGTCCTGCGTATAACGAAGGGAAGGTTGGATGAGTGTGAAAAGGGTAAGATGAAAGGACCATCTGCTGTAAAAGAAGGCTCCGTTGGAAAGAAGTGCCCAATGAACGGGGGCCTAAATCGTGATGTAATGGTCCTTGGAGGAGAATGGTGTGTGTGGTAATCAGTGGAAAGCGATTCCGGGGGGCTAAGGAGACCGTGGTATCCGATGCAGTCGATCTTCCCTGTCAACATCTTCCTCTTCTCCTCATCTCCATAACGTGTCACCTCTAAACCCCACTCTTCACCCCCACCACCACCCCCTCCTTCATCCCATCTACCATGTAAACCGCATCAAATTCGGATTCAACACAATCGGCAACAGAAAATGACAAATAATGACACTAGCCAGCGGCCAAATGGGCGTGAAAAACGTAATCTTCCACATATCGGGTACCCACGTCGCCAACGCTCCCATCATCCCCGCGCCAACCACACACGCCACAAAAGTCCCCCTGAACCTCGTCAACACGCGCGGAATCTCTCTAAAGAACGAAATGTTCTCGACTTCCTTGGCAGTAGCGCCCCACGTCATTTCAATGCTGAAGAAGTGCGAGAGAATGGCTTGGGAAACGTGGAGCGAGATGCCGCCGAGGAAGATCACGAGGAGAGGGATCCAGGACAGGTTTTCGAAGAGCGAGTCTAGGATCGACTTTTCGCCGATGCGGTACCGGAGGACGGCGAGGGAGACGTTGCCGAGGGCTGTGAAGACGAGGATGATGGCGAAGTAGACTTTGAAGGAGTCGATGTAGTAGTGGTCTAGATGCCCGTTGAACCAGCCGACGAGGAAGTAGTTCATGAGTGTGAGCAGCCAGGCCGAGCCGAGCGCGTAGTAGGTGCCGATGTAGGCCATGATTGTGAACTTTGAGGCGAGCGGCATGTTGGAGAAGATGAATTTGATGAAGAGGGGCGTGAAGGGGCCTTTTGTGAGCCAGTGCTTGAGCGGGTGGAAGATCAGCTCGTTGCAGCCGTAGGCGTATTTTTCCCAGCGCGCGAGCTCATCGTAGACGGTCAGGGAGACACCCTCTTTGAAGCCTTGGCCTTTGTATGCACCGAGCCGCACGTGGTAGCCCGTGGTCTGGAGACGCAGGGCCATGTCGAAGTCCTCGGAGACGGTGTGCTCGGACCAGTATTTTTCGTAGCCGTCTTCGGGGCATTGGTATGCGATGTCCTGGAGAGCGGACCAGCGGAGGATGGCATTGTGCCCGACGAACGGCGCGACGTCTCCATTCGCAACGGCGTACTGGATCTGCGTGTAGATGAGGTTGGTGAAGAAGGTGATGCCCTTTTCGAAAAAGCTCTTGGTGACGTTCATGACGCCGGAAGAGTACTGGATGATGGAGACCTGCGGCGAGCGCTCCATTTCGCTGACCGCGTCGAGGAAGCAGTCCTCGGGAACCCGCGTATCCGAGTCCACGAGCAGGATGTAGTCGCCGATGCGAATGTTGCCATCCGCCCAAGTCTTGTGTCCGGATGCGTCGACAACCTCGTCCAAGCACGCCTTGTACAGCTTGTTCTCCTCAATCTGGTTCCAGTTCTCGGTACGCTCTTTGCCGGCCATGGTATCCTCAACCTGAGCGCTGACCCAGAGTCCATAGTTCATGTTCGAGGCCTTCTTGAACTTTCCGCGGCGGTTGAAGTAGTCCGTGTTGCCGTCTTGGTTTCCGGTTTTGGAAAACCAGTTCTTGGGGTTCCACCGCGACTTGGGGCTCTCATCTTGCTTTAGGTGGTGCTTTGGTCGTGCGACCCAGCCAATATTGTGCTCGTCGTAGAACTCCTGTCTTTCGGCCTGCTCTTTCTCGTCCAGGTGCTGCATGCCGTCGTCGTTCACGAAGATATTGGCGGTGCCTCCCTGCAGCTCGTACGTGGAAATGGCGGCCTTGACCGACTTGATTGTGGGTGCAATGACAGCTTTGAGGCCCTCCTTGTACACTGGCATCTGGATTGTGACATGTGGGAGTCCGCTCTCAAGGTTGCGGTCAAGTCTCCTGGGGGCAATACCAGAGTAGAACTTTGTATTCACCTTGAGGTTTCCAACGGGACCAATGAGCTGTGCAATGTTTCCAACGAGTGCTTGGAAGAAGAACTGCGGCTGTTAGTAATGTCTAGAGCAGGCCTGATGGCCAACATACCAGCGCAAGCCAGATTTGCGGCAGTATGCACGCTGCGAAAATAAATCGGAGATAGTTGCGGTCCACGTAAATTTCAATAGCCACTTGCCTCCAGCCACCTCCAATGGCGGCAATAACGAGGATCAGCATTGCGGCGGTCAACCAGGCCTGGACAAGAACCATCTCTCGAGGCCCTTCCAGCACCTGCCCCTCCAGATCCTCTTTCTCGAATGCATCGCCGCCCTCTGTCTGCACATCATCTTGTGGATATGCCGGATCGTTCCCCCAGATCTTTTCCACGATCCGCTCCTGGATGAAGCTAGATCGTTCAAGGAGTTTCCTCGGGTCGTCTTCCCAAACTAAAAGCTTCTGGCTGGACGAGATGAAGGCTGCAGACTGATGCTTCTGGCAGTGCGGGAGGGCGTCGAGGTCGGGAATGACTTGCAGACGAAGGCCTTCACTCAGATCAACCCATGGTAGGTTGTTGTTAGCCAAGATCACTTGTATGACCCTCGTGCTGACCGTCATGGCCACCTGCGGTTGTCAGCGAGTACCGAGTGATAGCGTCGAACACAAAGTGGTAAGAGAAAAGCATAACCCACCCGGACATTGAGTTCAGCAATCTTCTGAACGAGCCCCGATCCATCGCGGAGAAGGGTGTTGGGGCAGGAAACAAAGCAGCCCTTGCCCTTCTTCAGCACGACGCCTTCGCCAGGCTCGCCAGTCGTCCATAATCTCTCCTCCTGCTTGGTATGCAGCCAATTGACCATGACCTCGGCCTGGATGGATGAGAGGGTTGAGGGGGATGCGTTCTGGAGAGTTCGATCCTGCAAGGACGGCGCCTGGGAAATTTGCGAGAGAGAGATGTTGTCGTCGCCATCTTTTTGTGGCGGGTGTGGCGGCCAGTGGATGTCCTGAGAAGAGGAGGGACCAGCCAATGCTTGCGAGGGGCCAGGTTCTGTCATTTTGTCCGAGTTCAAAGTGCCAGGAGAAAAGTATCGATGGAAGAGAGACATGATCAAGGGCCGGGGTGTCCGTATTATGGGTGGCTTAGATGTTGTTGAGCGGTTGAATGGGGCAGAAGGAAACCATCGGATTTAATATGTGGAGCTTCAGTATATCCAATTGATAGACGTCCGTGATACCAATGACGATTGTGCTGTTACCAGTGGGCGCCGAAGGACACTCCGGCTTCGAGAAGTGAATGTAAGAAAAAACAAGCGATTGAAGGAATGGAAGAGTCCAGCCTGGCTCTCGAGTATTTAAGCTTTGAATCTGATGCAAGAGAGTGGGACGGTTTGGCAAGCGTCTGCGGAAGTGCGGTGGAGACGTTCAAACGAGAGACTGTTGAAGAAATGGCCATATGTAGCGAATGTGTGGAGCGCAATATCCAACGACAAAGGGAGACAGGGAAGGACATGAAATTCCGCAGAGTGTATGTCAAAAACAAAGGCCCAGAAATTTAAATGGGGAAACCTCGCAGACGGCCATGTTTTGATGGTGTAGGACAGACCTAAGCTGTCGAGGACGAAACTTTGAGGCAATGCACGAAGCCAGAACGTAGGCTAGAACCGGTTCCACAAGGCGTGCGTTGGCGCCAGATCTTGACCACCAGTATTGGTTGGTTGGGTGGTCACAGCCTTTCGCGTGAGGAGGTTGGACAAGAAGACGTCGGCTTCAAATCGCACGTCGAGGTCGGACGTAGTGGAGCGGAGTAACAAGAAGACAGCTGCCAGCCTTCTCATTATCTCCGCGGGGAGAAGATCGGGGCAAATGGAATTGATCTTACGAGGTTTGATTTGAAATTGGCGTGGTGATTGAGGAACGACGAGCGAGGTGGGTCACCGAAAGAGGACTGGGCGTTTTAGTACGACCATAGTTAACACTACGAAGGCTCCGATTGGCTGCGACTCTAAATCTGTCGCTCCTATCCTCCACACAATTTGGGCGGCCGGCTTGGTAAATACTTCGTTTCTTGCAGCGAAATCGTTCGACAGCATCGTCAACATCTTCGCTTTAGCAACGTCGAGGATCAAGTTTCGATGGCGCTTGTTTCGAACAGGGGCCAAGTGTTGTCGTACGAGGTGGACTCCCGGACATCATCTCTCCGGGAAAGGCGCGCGAGACATAGAGGTACGAACTTACTCCCGCGCTAGGCCGAATGCACAGGGCGTCATCGGCTGTCCAGTTCACTCCTGCGGCGAGAAGCCACCGACCACCACTCAATCAATATCTAGATGTTAGTACTACGCGGGCGTAGACGAAGAACGAAATGCAAAGAACTACGAAGACTACGGGGCTCGGAAAATTTCCATCATCAGCGGGGCATGGGGGTTATGATGGATATTTAGAAGGGCATTGGGCTAATTAGATGATTAGGTATATAGTGCCAGCAACGCGAGGCTTCAAACCTTGGAACTCCGGGTCCTGGATCCAACAAGCCCAAAAGACGCCCCCGCGGAAGTATATCCCAGACCGTTCCTGACGCCTTGCGCCCTGTCAATACGCCTCTCAATCGGCCAGCCTGGATGCAAATGTCAACCTCGTGTCAGAGCGTCAGTCTGCCAAACACATACCTGTAGCTCACGAGCGTGTCTACGCGATGGCTGCTTGTACTGAAGCTCCGCAGCTGCACCTTCTCGCCGTTCTTAATCTCCTTTGCATCGCTGTCGCCCCATTCCAGTGGAACCTCGGAGTCGGCATCCGCGTAGACGAGCACGTTGAACGTGCAGTTGCCGTCCAGCATGGGAAGAAACGTGACCGAGGCCGTGATCTGCCGGAAGATGGACTGGATCTCGGCTTGAATCTCCTCGTCGGTTTTTTCAGCGGGTACGTCATTTGCTCTAGAGTACCGTCAATCGGTATGTTTCCTTTCGACGTGTTTTCATTGGTCGCACTCACTCCGGGGCCGCATTCTCATTGTCTGTCGCCTTTTTCGACGACTTGCTCTTGGATGCTTTGTTAAAAATTTGAACCTCGAATACGTTAGCCAGATGTCAGATAATGCGGCAATTCCCGCTGCGTACGTCGAATTGCCAACGCTCAACGTGCTCTCCTGTCTCTTTGCTCGTAATAACAACCACCAGTTTGGAGATCTTGCCGCCGTACATCCACTCTTTCAGCTGCCCTGTAATCTTCTTGATGTAGGCTTTGACTTGGTCGTCCGCCGTGACCATCATTGTCAGCCCATATTTCTTGACTCTGCATCTGGATGAGCTTGATACTTCGGGGGTCACGGGCTTCTTACGCTGTAAAGTCTTCGGCTGGGTATACACCGCGCTGGAATCTGTTTTCTGTGAGTACTTTTCATGTGGTTCTCCTCGGTCCTCTTCTTACAGTATCGTATTGATCGAGTACTCAAACTAAACCATCGTCAGCAACGTAAAATCAAACCCTTCCCACAACGGCGCACATACGAATTCATTGACAATTTTCGAAGATCCCTTCAAGGCCAGTTTGTGGACCTTGGAGGAATCCCTAGCCTTTGCGGGGTCCCTCTTCGATGACGCCTTGGATTGCGATGTGGACTTTGGTTGCGACATGTTGGGTGATGGTGGTTGTGGTGAGAGTGCCGTCGATGCTGAGTCGTTATTTATCAGGCCGTTGACGGGGCAACCTCGGGAGACAGGGGTGCGATGGGAGAGAAGAGAAGAGAACCCCCAAGAGGCAATGAACGTGATTGAGAGAATCGGTCAGTGTTTTTCTCACTATTGATCGATCACAAGCCACCACCCCGTGTGTTGATAGAGGTGTGAGGGCCTCAGTCCTCTTGGTGGGGCGTCGGAGCCAGGCGACGATCGCCGAGGATCTAGATTAGATAAGATCCACCTCTCGCGAACTTTTCATGCGGGCGCATGTCCGACCACCTCCCGCTGTCATTATCCATCGATCCCATGCCCACTCATGCGATCATGCGTCCGAACCGCTCGCAGCCTCCTGCAAGGTTGGCGGACGCACGCTGTTCGCCCCAATGGCTTCACTCTGACCCGTTTCGGCCATGAACGCATCGTCCTCAGACGATACGCCCAGGCCTTCCGAGCCCAGTCCGACCTCGAGAAACGCATCGCGCAGATCCCCATCGACCGCTACCGAAATTTCTGCATCGTCGCACACGTCGACCATGGGAAATCGACCCTCTCGGACCGATTGCTGGAGCTCACAGGGACCATCCAGCCCGGCGGAAACAAGCAGATTCTGGACAAGCTGGATGTGGAGCGGGAGCGGGGAATCACGGTCAAGGCGCAGACGTGTACCATGATATACAATTACAAGGGGGACGACTACCTGCTCCATCTGGTGGACACGCCGGGTCACGTTGACTTTAGGGCTGAAGTGTCCAGGAGCTATGCCAGCTGCGGGGGGGCGCTCCTCCTGGTCGATGCCTCGCAGGGAGTGCAGGCGCAGACGGTGGCCAACTTCTACCTCGCCTTCGCCCAAGGCCTCACGCTCGTCCCCGTCATCAACAAAATCGACCTCCCCCATGCCGACCCTCCGCGCGTGCTCGAGCAAATGCGCGATACGTTTGAGCTGGACCCGGAGAAAGCCATATTAGTTTCAGCGAAGACGGGGATCAATGTCGAAGCTCTGCTGCCCAGCGTGGTAGAACTCATCCCACACCCCGTCGGCGACCTCGCCAAGCCTCTGCGTCTCCTTCTCGTCGATTCATGGTACGATGTGTACAAGGGCGTTGTCCTCCTCGTGCGCATCTTCGACGGCCAGGTCCGGGCCGGAGATACCGTACGATCCTTCGCAACAGGGCTCAAGTACATTGTCGGAGAGGTCGGCATTATGCATCCAGATCAGACGCCGCAGACTGTCCTTAAAGCCGGGCAGGTCGGCTACATCCACTTCAACCCCGGCATGAAGAAATCCCAGGAAGCAAAGGTCGGCGACACATACACGACCGTGGGGTCAGAGAAGCTGGTGGAGCCGTACCCAGGCTTCGAGGAGCCAAAGAGCATGGTCTTCGTCGCAGCCTTCCCCGTCGACCAGGACAACTACGAGCACATGGAGGAGAGCATCCAACAATACATCCTCAACGACCGCAGCGTCACCGTCCAGAAAGAGTCGTCCGACGCGCTGGGAGCCGGCTGGCGGTTGGGCTTCCTGGGGACTCTGCACTGCTCCGTGTTCGAGGACCGTCTGCGGCAAGAACACGGAGCCAGTATCATCATCACGCCACCGTCGGTCCCGTTCAAAGTAGTCTGGAAGGACGGCATAGAGCAAATCATCTCCAACCCAAACGACTTTCCCGACCAAGACAAGCACCACATGAACGTAGCTGAAGTGCACGAGCCCTACGTCAGCGCCACAATCACCTTCCCAGACGAGTATCTCGGGAAGATCATCGAACTGTGTGAGGCAAACCGCGGCATACAAAAGGAACTCACATTCTTCACGGCCACGCAAGTCATCCTCAAATACGACCTCCCACTCTCGCATCTCGTGGATGACTTCTTCGGGAAACTCAAAGGCGCAACCAAGGGCTACGCATCGCTCGACTACGAAGATGCCGGATTCCGGAAATCCAATATCTCGAAACTGAATCTGCTCGTCAATGGCGCGCCTGTGGACGCAGTCTCGCGCATCCTGCATCAAAGCCAACTCGATCGGGTCGGGCGCGCGTGGGTGGAGAAGTTCAAGGAACATGTTGACCGGCAGATGTTCGAGGTAGTGATTCAGGCAGCTGTGGGTCGGAGGATTGTGGCGAGGGCAACGATTAAACCGTATAGGAAAGATGTGCTTGCGAAACTACACGCCAGCGATCTCAGCAGGCGGAGGAAGTTGCTCGAGAAGCAGAAAGAAGGTAGAAAGAAGCTGAGAGCTGTAGGTTCAGTGGTGATTGAGCAGGAAGCGTTTCAGAGCTTCCTTGCAAAGTAACATCTTTAAATTACCAGCTCGAGGTAGAATAATACCCTGTGAATAGTGAATTGATTCCGGGAGCGCGAGTGTGAGTGTGAGGGTGTGTCAGACTCAGACTTATTGTTGCTTACAACTAGCTATAAAGAGACAGTTCTTGCTATCCTAGTATCTATCCATCCTCTAAACCCTTGTCTACCCCTCCCTTTAATTCATTGGCTCAAAGCATAATAACACACTGTCACCATTGAATTAATTCTGCAAGCTTGAATATGGGTGCAAGTGCGCGTCAGACTTATACCCATTGCTGCTCAAAACTACCTACAAAAGCCACTTCTATCCACCCCCTCCCTCCCCCCTCTCCCTACTTCCTCCCTCCCTTGCTCTTCTTCCTCCGCTTGCCTCCCCCCACCACCCCACCCCCCTCCTCCCCCTCCTCCTCACTCTCCCCCGCCGGCTTGAAGTCCATGTCATTGCGGCGGTTGCTGCTGGGGTTTTTCGGGGCCAGGGATCGCTTCCTATGCATCTGGCTGTGCGACTTCGGAGCGGCTGCCGCCTGCCGAGTCTTGGGTGTCGTCTCGTAGTATAGCGCCACTAGCTTGGATTGGTGCTCATCTTCCTGATCCTCATGCCCCTCTGCTGGGTTTGGCTCTGCATCTTGACCTTTGACCAGAAGGCCCTCATGTTCCTGCAGTTTCCGAATCAACTCCACCCTGCTATCTCCCTTCCCGGACTCCACCCCTCGGATCTTCAAACTCTTGTGTAGGCTCAAGGTGCCGGCTTTGAAGCTGTAGTGCGATTTGTCGAGGCTGGATGTATCGACAGATTGAGAGGCAGGCGGGACATAGGTTCCGGGGTGAAAGTGGCCCGTCAGAATGCGGATGAGATCTTCTTTCCTGGAGGAAGATGGGCGGGGGATGCGGAGTTGGGAGAGGAGGGTTCTCATCTCGTGGACGGGCATGGTGCGGATGTCCTCGGGTGAAGGCTGGGGGGCAGATTGAATTGTGGCCGGAGCGGTGGCGTTGGAGGGAATAGTGGGAGAGTTAAGATCCAGTGTGGAGGAGGTCGCATTGTTGGTTGGCGGGCGTGCTTCGACATTCTCGGGAGCGATGATGTTGGGGGTCTTGGCCTTGGAAGGACTGACCGGGACCTCGACATCTTCGGGGTGGAAGAGCTCGGTGACAGAGATCTGTGTGCGCTTTGGGGGAGATCCCGGAACCGGTGTTGGTTTCTTGTTCTCCTCTGCAATGCCCGTATCATCCGCTGCAACATAAGAAGCTTGGACACCTGTCATGGCTCGCGGTATCTCATATCCGCCGGCGAAGGGATCTTCTGATGGTTCGTTGTTCTTCTCTCCAATGCCTGCATCATCCGCTGCAAGTTGAGAAACCAAGAGACCTTTCATGGCTCGCGGAAGTTCTGGAACTGCCGTTGGCCCGTTGTATCTCTCCCCAAAACCTGGAGACCGAGGAAATAGGACACTTTTCGTGTCTTGTAGCGTCTCTTGTCCTCCGGCGACAGGATCCCCCAATGGCCTAGCTGTTGCGCGCAGCTGTGACAACAAATCCTCGCCATACACGAGTGAAGGACTCTCTTTGTTCTGAGCGGTATCGGGGGCCATATCGTACGTAACATCCTCGGGCTTAATACGCGTGGTTACAGTCGATCCGATGGTAACTAGTTCCGACTGCGCCGCTGTATTGACAATGCGGTCGAGGTGGTCGAGATTGGCAAGATTAGTGTCCACGCTCGGTGTGGATGGATGGGCTGCGATCGCACTGGAGTATGCTGGAACGGACTTAGGGCGAGGGAAAGTCTGTGAAGGAGGCTCTGAGGCAGCACGAGTGTCGACGGGTACCGACTTCAACTCTGCAGCTGGTGCGAAATCGTACGCGAAGTCTTTCACCGCGACATCGAGAGTGGGCAAGTGTGTCTCATCGTACCCTGAAAACACGGGAGCCTCAATCGTGCTCGCAGCCTCGTTGATGCTAGGTTCGTGATGGTGTGTCGACGGCGGGACATTGGCTGGGGTGACAAAGTTGAGCAGTTCCTGAACTTGGTCGTACGATATGGTGGGAGATGTATCGTCGATATCCATGCGAGTTGTCTGGTTCACGCCATGGGTGTTCGCATCTCGACGAGGTGGAGAAGAAGAGGGGAGCTGAACGTGGTCCTCGAAACGGAAGGTCTCCTCGGAAGAATCCAGCCGCCGAGGGCCCGAAAGTGTTGGGTGTTGATCTGAAGTATCGTCCCACTCATTGAGAGTGGCCCGCCTCCACTGATTCCTTGCCCGATTCCAGTCGTCACTGATGTGCGGTTCAAAAGTCGGACCATGTTGGGAGTACACATTATGCGACTCAAGCGGGGCGACATATCTCGGAGATGATGGTAGCTCAGAAGGCTCCACCTCGACTGCGGGCTGTGAGGCGTGAGTCTCGACGAGAGAAGACGCATCGCTCGCAATCGGAGTTGAAATTGACCGATTCTCAACGGTGTGCGTCTGTACGGGCTCGGTCTGCATCTCTTTTCCGTCAGTGTTGACCGCGCCCGTGACTTCGCCAAGGTTAGCGTTTACCTCAAGCTTGTGCGCAACCATTGAAGTTTCAGCGGCGCCGTCACGTCTAGCATCGCTTGGAACGTTGTTTGTATAACCATGCTCCACTGTGCGGGTATATCCAGGTTCGGTGTGCGTCTCATTTCCACTAGTGTTGCCCGCACCCGTGTTCTTGTTCACATTGGCATTTACCTCATCGTGCGCAACTGGTGAGGCTGAAGCAGTGGCATCATGCCCAACATCGCCTGGAACGTTGTCCGAATGACCCTCGTATCGGTATATGAAGGGAGGTCCCCAGTTGAATTTCTCAATCTCCTCGAGACCCTGGTTGAACGTGAGTTCGCCGAAGTACTGAAACGCGTCTAGATCGGCCATGACGCTTGGCTAGAGGCGGTAGAGAAGCGCAGTGGCGGCAGAG
Organism: Clohesyomyces aquaticus; assembly: GCA_002105025.1. Taxonomy (NCBI): domain Eukaryota; kingdom Fungi; phylum Ascomycota; class Dothideomycetes; order Pleosporales; family Lindgomycetaceae; genus Clohesyomyces; species Clohesyomyces aquaticus. The sequence goes on along the minus strand of MCFA01000102.1, from coordinate 115,942 downwards.
TGTATGAGGCATGAGAAACTGAGGCGGTGTAATTGTCTGTTGCGGGAGTAGCGTGGGATGCCTTTGATAGTAGAGTTAACGGCGTGATCAGTACGAAACTCAGCTATATAATGCAAAACGACGCCGGCCTGATCGACTGTGGTCTTGTGGCCAAGTAGGTGAGTATGGTGGTCTTGTTGTGGTGTTGACAGAGAACACGTCGGAACAACGGCGGGGTTGTGTGAGGAAAATTTCTTACTTCCGTCAGTGACGGCGGGTTTGAAGATGAGGGCCACCATCACGTAAAGAAAGAAGGGAACAGAATCACATGACAGAGTAAGTGAGCTAGAAAACCAAAACACCTCCATTACCAAGTAGCGGATTGCCGCGTTCGTTCACACCGCTAGTCTATGTATACAAGTCCTTGTCGTTGCCTCATGATGATAACTAATTAGTAAGGGTGGTCATTCCGCAGTGCTCAAGTCTCAGAACGGTATCGCATTACTGATCGAGTTGCCCGTGTCCACTGGCGCAGCAAGGACCCTGAACAAGGTTAGTATAGTTCACATCCTCATCGTTTGATGCTTACGCTTTTCCCGTATCCGTCGCGCAGCAACAGCACAGAAGCGCGGCTGGCCAGCAGAAGATCTGTTTGAGATTAGCGTAGAAGTGAGATATGACAGTATTTGACCAGGTCAGGAAGCCTTTGGATGTTTTGCCTGTTTGATAGATAGCTCAAATGATGACTTCTAATGCTAGAGATCGGGGGGTAAATATTGGATAAGTTGTGAAGATAAACGCACCGCCATGACTACTGTAACACCAAAACCAATAGTGGGACCAACAACTTTGCAATGACACGGATTTTGATCACTGTCATAGATCAGTAAAAAGCAAGCATATTGAGATCTTGACCACATACGTTCCGCATTGGAAGCAGACGACCGGAAGAGGGATACAGTCCATTATCGAGGTATTTAGAATCGACAAGAAGTAGAGTCGTTGTTGGAGCAGTACCGGCAGCGTTTTCGATCGATACAACGTTGTCGTGGGGGAGAGTGATGTTGAGGATCATACGATTAGCTTCGTTGTCGATGACGCCAAGCGAATGATGACTAAGGCTAGAATGAAGCAACCACATCCCTGTTCCTTCATCAAATCATCATTGATGAGAAGGCAGGCAATGGCGACACATTCGTTTCTTTTTCTTTCACATGCTCCACCCGTTGTTCTGTGATGGGAGTTCAGTTTCCATGATTGAATCCTATGACGTCACCAGCAAGCTCGTTCATCTCCGATTGTGTTCAGGACTCATCCACAGAGCCCCGGACCACCGCCCCCACCCACTCTCTCTAGATTTCCTATTATGTCTACGCCTACTTGAGAGGCGGCTGAATGGCCCCTGAGCCCCACAACTCGAGTATCCATGTCGCCGGCTCCGACTGGCTCCAAACAGGGTCTAACCTGGTGGCCTCACAGATCTTCCCCAGCATTATTACAATTGGAATCGCTTGTTTTAATCCTGTATCCAGCCGAGTGTTTCATCTTACTACACAGCCTGGAGCCATGCTGGTGTCCTGATAATGTACGAGTAAGTAATATAAGAAAGGTAACGTCAACTTCACGTGCCTCGAAGATTAGACACACCATGCCCTGATTCATTTCTTTATCGTCCATCAATCTTCAGTCTCCCAAAAATCAAGATGCATTTCTCACAGAGTCTAATTTCCTCAACATTTCTCTTCCTCACCCTCAGCCATGCCCAAGCTCCCACCCCAGTCGGCCCAGCCATAGTAATGGCCACAAGCGGCACCTACCCACGCGCAACCCGCCTCTCAGACTCCTCCATCCTCGGCGTCTACGCAAAATACGCCTCCGGAAACAGCACTCTCACGGCCCTCAAATCCACCGACAACGGCGCATCCTGGTCCGTCCTCGGCAGCATCGCCACCGCCCCAACCGCAACCACGAACCTCGACAACCCCTTCATCCATCAACTACCCTCCGGCCGCATCCTCTGCGCCTTCCGCAACCACAACAAAGCGACGTCCACCCAGTCTGTCTTCTACCGCATCACGATTACGTATTCCGACGACCTGGGGAAGACGTGGAAGTACCTCTCAACACCGGTATCGGATTCCGCTTCCGCAAACGGTGACTGGGAGCCCTTCATGATGGACGCATTAGATGGCTCTCTGCAGCTCTACTATTCCCGCGAAAACAAGGGCGCGGATCAAGATAGCTTGCTGCGGCGCTCGACGGATGGCGGGGCGACGTGGAGTTCCGCGCAGGTGATTTCCGGGACGGATGTCACGGCTAGAGATGGCATGTTGGGGGTTGCGAGACTCGCGCCGGGGTCCTCGAGTATGTTGGCTGCTTTTGAGTCTGGGAATACAACGGGTGATAATTTGTTCACGGTGCATACTGTGCGTTCGGATGACGATGGGAAGACGTGGGGGTCTCGTGCGCCGGTGTATAGCTCGCCGAGGCATAATGCAGGGGCGCCGAGTATCGTTCGTGTTGGGAGTCGACTCGTTGCGAGTTTTGGGACAGATGAGGATGGTGGGGTCTGGCCGAATGGGGCGATGAAGGTGGTGGTCAGTTCTGATAAGGGGAAGACGTGGGGGAGTAAGACGACGGTGAGGGCGGTACCTGCGGAGTGGTCGGGGTTGTTGGCGTTGGATGATACGAGCTTTTTGGCTATGTATGAGAGTGATCAGACAGTGTATGCGCGGAAGATGGCATTCTAAGGAGTCGTGATAGGAATAGTAGAGGAGTGGTTCTTGTAAGAGCGGACCTCTGTTCTGTTCTGCTCCTCAATGAATTGACTTTGCTGACTTCGGAATATTACCAATACAGGATGATGATTATTAGACTGCTGTGATAATTTCGACTTGCATCCTACCACAGAGAATCGATCACATACACCGCCATATTCAGTCAAGCAGTGATAGCTCGCCATAGCAGCAACTGGTACGTCTAAAATTACTCGCTCCTACCTTCGTACAAAGAGAATCATAAGTGCAGGTCCATTTTCCGGAACACAAGCCCCTTGTCGTAATCCCAGTCATTCTTGAATTGTCGGAGTTGATCCATATTTGCGCTCCCATCATTGAGCATCCTAATGCAATCACCTATTCTCACATCGCCAAGACGCAAAGCCTCCCCCATAATGATCTTCATCGTAATGTCATCCCCTGAGCAGACTGCTGTCCCCACATGCACCCGATCGGTGAAATTAAGCAGCACCAGCACGGCTTTGTTGCACCCACGCAGGGTTGCAGCGCGCAAAGCTTCATCGCAAGTATCGCGAAACATTAGCTTCTTCTCAATATCTTCGAAGCCACACGACTGTAGAGACTTGTGGCAGCTCTTGAGAAGAAGACCGAGAACATCGCCGTGATCTTGCAGTGCGGCTGCATGAATGGCATTGCGATGGGCAGGCGACTCCCGGAGCGGATCTGCGCCATGGTCAAGGAGGAAACTGCTGACCTCAATGGAGCCTTTCGAACTGGATGCTTGGAGCGCGGTTCCGTAGCAAGGATCTATGTTGTCGACATCAGCGCCCTCCCTAATCGCGCTCGCGAGACAGGTCGTGGCCCACGCGCTCGTCTCCTCCATCACGATATCAGCTAATGTGCGCCTTCGAGCAGCATTCTGGACTGGCTTAGTTGGAGGTTTATATGTTACTTCAGTTATAACATCTTCGCCTTCTATAACGTCGTTGGAACTTTCGTATACCGCAGACCGGATATGTATTCGAAGAAAAACTCGGAGCTCGAGCGCTTCCTGATCAAGCGCTTCCTTGTCCTCCCTCTGTTTCATCTCAGCAATTCTCTTGCGAAGATCCGCCACCGCCTGATTCGGCTCCACCCAGCCTTCCTTTTCTCGTCGGGCTGCGCGCTTCTTGCTTTCCACAACGCATTGGTGGAGCTCTTGCGCTATCATTAAATCCGATATCCTTGGGAGCTTGGATATGGACGTACTGGGCTGTCCTTTACCTAGACGTTGTGATCGGTTTTCAAGTCTTCGGAGAAATTCCTTCGTCTTTTCGACTTCGGCTCGGAAGTCCTGAGGACCATACAACGGGGCCTCCGTCGGCTTGGGCTGTCGTATATCCTCTTCGTAACAATGAAGACCGCAGGCCGAGCACCGAAGCCCATTGTTTCGCGTTGTCCGTAGGATTCCCAGGCAATATTGCCGAAGGCAACTTCCCCGCTGTACTTTACGACGCAGTTTAACAATCTCAATCGACATGAGAAGATGCATGCCCGGCTGAATTGATTCCGCCCAAGTCGACTCGTCCAAGATGAAGTCTTCCTTCCTAGCATTCAGGATACGGAATTGACCTGCGCTCACTTTTCCGCTGCCTGGGCGACCTCGAAAACGACCCTCCAACATTCTCTTGAAATCGGACCAGCATCTGAGATTTTGGAATGGAACCGAGTGTCGTCTGCCGAGAACATCCAAAAGTTGTATGTTATCCGACGTGATGGAAGAGACAGCAAGTGGGATGGCATGTGCGAGGTGAAGATACACGGAAGTCAACGTTGCCGAATGAATCAGCTGGCTGAATAGTTCTGCGAGGAATCGCGTGAATGCAACCAAAATTTTGTACAGGCCCTTGGTGAGTTGGTAGGTTCCCGAGAATACCATCGAAAGTGATTCGCTGTCTACGGCGTTCTTCGGGATCGTCCATGGAGAAAGGTTCTGGTCGATGTGTTCCAGTCTCGACATTTGCAGTTCGTGATGAGAAGGTACTGTCGCCGATATGGCGGCTAATGAGGTTCCTAGAGTTTGCACTGATGATTTTAAATCGGCAGACGGTCTCTCATCCCCAATATTGAGCTGTACGGCCCCCAAATCAAAGCCGCGCGTGGCAGCGGGTTGCTGTTGCGTGGTGGGGGCCACTAGTCTTTCAATTGCCTCCACCTTTCGACTGACGTTATCTAGTAGTGCTAGTATCGTAGAACATTCCCGGGCTCGTGCAATCGATAGGTCCAGTGATTGTGCGCTCTGCGAACTCAGAGTTGCCAGAGTTGCACTTGGGAGTTAGCCGAAGCATAATCCGCTTGCAGGATGTCTTACCTTATATTAAGATCGAGCAGCATCTGCGCTGTTAACATGTCTGAGTCAATCTGCCTCACCTCCTGTCCCACTCTCCTTCCCTCGCTCGTCCCCCACTTTATCTTTTTCCAACCTGTTACCAATCCATTTTTTGCCATGCCAGTGCGCAAGTGAGGTTCGTAAGACAAAATGGCGTCAAGTGACTTCTTTATTTCAGTTTCAGTAGATTGTGCCAGCCCTCGGATCGCGGTAACACATTCCGGAGGACCAGCGATATCATTGACCTGTGTCACAGTTTGCAACACAGCCAAGCGTTTCTCTAGCTGCTGAATTGTCCGCTGATAGTCTTCTGATGCCCCGCCGCTAGACTTGAGGGCCGAGCCGGCGGCTTTGAGGAGCTTTACTGCCGCCACCAAATCACCTTCCAGGTCGCTTGTCAGGTCCACCACTCGTGTGGAGAAGGCGGAGTTGGCCAAAATACTTACCAAAGCCAATTCCGACGGGTACGGGCATCATACAGAGGAATGCAAGTTCTTCGTAGCCTAGAGTCGAGGGAGGTGATGTTTCGAGAACTCGTTTTGAACTATGACGCAGTCTGGACAAGTCCACGCGTGCCGTGGAGGCTGTGCAAATCACGTGCAACGTCGCACAACATCAGAAGCCTTCGCCTATCAAACCACTGAGGAAACTTGCAACTTATAAGTTATTAGTACTTTGAAAGATTTCCCTGATAGGTACGAGCTACGTCACATGACTGTACCTGTCCTATGACTAAGCTCGATCTACTACTGTAAGAGCCTCTGATTTGTACACTACACACACACATGGGAGCTACACACAATACACACGAGAACACTCAATTCACCCACTATATCTACTCTCTATCTCGAGTGACACCTAGTCCCCACCTGCTTACATACAATATAGCAATAATCTGATCAAAGTGCTCTACTTAGATTATAACCTAAACAAGAACATGTAATAGGCAGGTATAAGGGAACAGAAGAACGTTGCATAGGACATGAAACAAATTTCATGATCTAAGAGTTATAAAATAGTATGTATCTCAAATACCAAAGTCCTTCTAACACTAATCGCACACATAATTACCCCAACCTTGATCCAGCAAAAATATAATTTTGAAAGCTCTAGAAAATACCAGGATTTAGATCAGCTCAATTACAAAAGAAATAAAAACGAATGAATCGTGGCCATTGACCTTGAAATCTCGACTAACTATCGAGATATCCTCCAATCTCATCTCTTCTCCTCCACAGCCCAAGGCTTGGACGCAGATGACCCACTTCACGACTTCAGGCTGGTCGGGAGGGCGGCCTTGTGTGTTACCACAGCCACGATCAATGATCGTCTCCTCTGGATCGAATCCGCCTGCGGATCTATCCGTCGGGTATAGTGTGGTGTGGTAGGCAATGTTGTGTTGACGGACGCAAGTACTATCTTGCACCTACTGCGGTCAAGTCATGCGTGCATGTTTTCCGTGGCGTTCTTCATCGACAAACTTCTTCTTCTCCCTCCTCCTCCTCCTACTCTCCCCAAGTATCATGCTCAGAGTAGAGTATTTTGAGGAGGAAAGACAATGCATCGTTTGCGTTTCCACATATGAATCCACCCACAGAGGGCCGACCTCTCAGCTCTCCAACCATCCCATCTTATTCCGTACCGGGATCGGGGGTGCGGGGCAGCGTTTGTTTGCTGGAAGTGGCGGCAGTGGCTTATCCTTAAGCTTGTGAGTGGTTTTTTGCAATTGGCGGTTCCCCAGTTGGTTTTGAGACCGACGCCCCGGGTGTGGACGCCGGTGTATGGTCAGATGTATGATGGGGCTTCGGAGCTTGAGCATGAGGATGAGAATGGGAATGATGACTGTCGCGAGGATCCTTCAGACTCCGCCCCTCCCTCTCTCCTCCTTGTCGAGTCTCCGTACCGGTACTCGTCTTCCCCTTCCCGCTAAACCGTCTCAAAATCCCCGCCGAATCCCACATCCTGAACATCTTGAGTATGAACTCGACGACCGAGTTCTTCTTCTTCTCTTTCCCCTGCCCCTCATCAGCCACTCTAACTCGTCCCCCACATTCCAAATATTCGGTTGCCGGCATCTCGTAGTAATCCGAGTGTGGCGAATAGGTAGAGTCGGGGCTGCGGTGGAGGTGCATAATGGAGCCGTTGTACTCGTACTGGAAGTGGGTGGCTGGGTCGAAGCCGGAGAGTCTGTGGGGGTTGTGGTGAGTGCGGGCGGGCGGGATGAACATGGAGGTGGGAGAGTGAGTGTGAAGGGGTGATTGTAGATGTGGTTCCTGATGCGGTTGGGGTGGTGGGTGGACGTGGTTTCGATACCGTGGCGGACCGGGTGTGTACACTGCCCCTGATGGGATGGAAGAGTGCTCAGCTGGCATCGAGGTCCTGGTTCGGGATGTCCGTGACGGCGGCGAATCACTCATATACCCACTATCGCGACTCCTTTCCCTCCCCCTCGACTCCCTCCTATCCCGTCTCACAGAAGTCCTCCCCGCCTTCCGTTCCGGCAGCGGCGGACACTCCCAATCGTAATCCACGCGCATATGACTTTCTTCTCCGTGTTTGTGTCCCACCTTACGTTCACCACCCTCAACATCACCATCAGCAGCATCAGCGAGACTTGCTTTTCCGACGAGGGTGTGGGTATCGGTGTCCTGCTCTCGATACGAGACCCGCGGCGTTCCGGAGCCGTCCCAGTCGACGAACATGGTGGATTGAGTGTTGCGTCCTGGGGTGGCGGGGAAGGAGGAGTGCTGAGTTGTGCTGATGAGGTGTTGGTCGATCAGGTCGACGAGATCTTTGACTTGAACTTTTTCTTTTGGTGACATTGTTTGCGCTATATGCGGTGATGGTGCGCGCGTGTGAGAGCGTGCGTGGAGGCATGTGTGTGTGTTCGACCAGTCTTGTAGAGTCTGTACATGCGTGTTTTGGTCCAGTTGTTTTCGGAACCAAGGTTCAAGTGTGCATAAAACGAGTTTTTCAAAGCGCGAAATTCCGTCAAGAGAAACATTACTTTATAGCGCCGTCAATACCAACCTAGGGGCGGCAATACTCATGAACATGGGGCCTGAGGACATTGTATGTATAGATCCGAGCGGACATTGTAGCGGAACGAGGTAGGTTCGAGGCCAGGATAAGAAAAAGGAATAAGAGTGTGTCAAGCTTGCCAACATTGTGTAAATGATGCAAAGCTGCGTTGTGCTGTTACGCTGTTTGGTGACATGTGTGAACAATGCCGGAGAGACACTCACCAGAGACTGTGTCAATGAAACATGACAAACCTTCTCCCCTCCCGTCAAACTCTCATGGTGTCCATCGTCCACAACAGCGGACGGAAACCAGGCAAATGTGGAAATCAAATCTCCATTAACGAATTAATTACTACCCTCCCCACACGCCCACTCACAAACTTATGTCAATCCATCAAATCAGGTATAATCTCCCCAAACACATCCTACACGTTGCGAGTCTGTCTGTACATGCACCGCAAAACGCACAAAGAGGTCGGGCCATCACGCGGGTAGGAAAAGCAAACAGGAGAAAGGCAAGTACTAGCGACAGGACAGAGAGTGGTATAGGCCAAGAAATGAAGAAAATACAACTCCGTGAACATGAAGAGAGAGCTTTCAGATCCATCATGAGATTAGCGCATCGTGCTAGGTTCATCGCGCGGAAATGCCAACAAATTCCGTGGTCCTTGCAGCCCAAGTCGGGCACAGAACGCCATTTAGATGTGGAGCTTTTCCTTGAGCTTGCCGAAAATGGAGCGTCGCTTCTTCTTCTTGTCTTCGGTGCCAGGGGTGCCCTTTGAGGACGAGGCTTCAGAGTTCCTGACCGGGGTCTCGGGGGCTGCAGGAGCGGCGGCCGGTGTAGATTTGGCTTCTACCTTGCTCGATTCCGCACCCGTGGTGACCACCGGTGCCGTCTGCTCGGTGGTGGTAGGCTTCTTCGACATGGGAGAGATGTCACGTGAGTCAGTCGTTGGCTTCGAGGTCTCCGGGATAACGGGTGTGGCGACTGAAGCATTCAGCGTCTCTGGCTCGCTGGAGGACTTGAGAGGGGCGTTGTCGACCAGTGCGTCCTTGGAGAGGGCAGGGGTGGTCTCCGCAGCAGCAGCGGCGACGACTGGTGCAGGCTCGCCGGTCTCATCGGTCTTCTTGACCTCTTTGAGAATCTCGGCCTCGACCTCCTTCTTCTCCTCGAGGGCCTCGGAGTTGGCAGATGCTTCGGGACTTGCGTGGGCTTCCTTTTGGCTCTCCGCGACCACCTCCGGAACTGCGCTGGCGGCCTTGCCTGCGGACGGGACTGGGGCAGTCTCTGTTGTGGCAGCCGTGACAGTGGGCGCAGGCTCTCCGGCCTCGTCCGTCTTCTTGATCGCCTGCAGCAGCTCCGATTCCACCTCCTTCTTCTCCTCAACGGCTTCGGGATTGGCAGAGGCCTCGGGGCTGGCGTGAGCTTCCTTCTGGCTCTCTGCAACGACTTCGGGAACCTCGCTGGCAGTGGCCTGTCCGTTCAGGCCAATCGCCTCGGCGGCCTTGTCCTTTGCGGCATATGTTGCAGCTGCAAATGCACCGGCGGCCGCAGTGACTCCAGCGGCAGCACCCGCGGCGACCTTCTCGGTGGAAATACCGCTCTCCGCTGCCGGCGGCTCTTCGGGAACCTTGGACTTGAGCTCCTGCTCGAGCTCCTTCTTCTCCTGAACGGCCTCGGGGTTGGCGGATGCTTCGGGTGCGAAGTCGGCCTCCTTCTGGCTCTCCGTCACCGTGGTCGGGACGCCTCGGGGCTCCTTGGGGACATCGGCGGCAAGCCCGACAGTGGTGGCTGTGGGTGCAACGGACGAAATGGTAAAGCCCGGATCCTTCTCGCCTTCAGCGCTCGAGCCCATTGGCAGGCTGGACTCTGGAATCATGTTGCCAGCAATTGGCGGCAGGCCAAACATGCCGCCCTTGGCCTCACGCTCGACTTCTGGGGTGATGACGGGGCCGGCGAGTTGGGGTGGGCCCGCATCAGATTTCTCATACGAGTCGGCATCCAGCTTGACGGTGCTTTGGACGGTGTTGGAGGTGAAGGTGCTTGGGTCCGGGACCTTCTCTCCCGGCGCGAGGTGGATTGGGTTGCCAGCTCCTGCGGTAGCGGGTATCGGCGCAACCCCGAACGACTGCTCCCCGGGCTCCTCGTCATTCTTGTCATCCTTGACGGTAGATTGTATCGTATTGCCGGTGAAGGTGCTTGGGTCGGGCACCTTCTCGCCGGGCGCGAGCTTGATGGGATTGCCCATACCCTCGGTGGCCGGGATGGGATTCACGGAGAATGCTTGCGCCTCGGTGGCGGGCGTCTCGAAGGGCGTCTCAGGGAAGGCTCCTGGGACCGACTCTTGCGACTTCGACTTCTCAGACTCCTTGGGCACCGCTCCTGCCAGCGCGGCGGTGGTGGACGTAGGCCCAACCGAAGACAGCGTGTGCGCGGGTTCCTCATCCTTGATGTCGTCCGGTGTCAGAACATTGTTCTGAATGCCCTGTCCGTCCGCTTCTTTGGGCGCAGAGTCGTTCGTACACCAGTTGCCGTCGACGACGAACTGCAGAATTTGCCGTTAGCGCAATCGAGCCTGTAGGCCGCCAGCCGGACGGGAAGCGGACAAACGAACCTTGTACAGATGCTTGGACTTGGGCAGCTCGACAGTCTTCTTGAAGATGTGGTCGCCCTCTTTTTCTAGCTTGACGGTCTTTTGCCAGTTGTCGAAGTCGCCTGTGACGAGGACTTCGCTGGCTGCATGTTCCCTGCGGAGACGGTGAGCAGAGGGCAGGGCATGGGCCGAGCGGCAGCGCAACATACCACGTGAACGTGTATTTCCCCATGTTGAAGGGCGGAATGAGGCGACGGGGTGGGCTACTCAGGAGGGGTGGAGGTTTCACTCGACTGTCTTGCGGTCGTGGAAATGGAGGCGTGGAGGTGGCAGGACGAGCCGCGGATCAGGGGAGTCGTTTGCAGCGTGTGAAGGCTCGGAACCGCAAGGGCAAGACGGCGCCGCACTGGTTCGGTCTCGGAGTAACTAGAGCTGCTGTAGGCTCGAGAGGTAATATTCACAGGCGCAGAAGACACAATGCGCGGCGGAGAGGGTGATGGGGATGAAGAGGTTGGTAGGTTGCGCTCGCGGCGGCCCAGCAGCTTCCAGGAAGTGGCGGGTGGAGCTGGGACACGTGCCAAGCTTCTGTCGCCGAGCTTAGCCCTCTACGGCACGCATAGACAGCTGCTGTCTGCGACATAGGGCAATGACACAGCGCTCATCTCGTCAATTCATCTCTCACCGCTGTCGCATGCTGCGGGTATGTCCCGAATGCTGGCTTTGCCGTCGCAATCGCAGCCGCACTGTGTCGCGGCGTCTCTGAGCTGCCCCGCCAAACCCACGCCGTGCTCGTGCGTCATCCAGCTCGCAGGCGCCATTGCCATCCTGGTCCCAGTCAGCGAACACATTCCCTGTGCACCCTCCAGTCTTCACCACCGAATTGGATCTGTCAAGCAAGACCTTCAGCGACTCTGCCAGCCCCTGTTCCGCACATGGTCTCCACAGCGGAATGCTGTCGACGCCGGCTGTTTCTAGGAGTTCTCACCGCCAGTTTCTGGTCGATGTCTGAAAAAGCCTTGGAGCTCTTGCGCTAGTGTCGGGCAGGTGGCCTCCCACGGCCAATCAGACGCCGCCGCTCTGTCTGAAGGGCTCCAGGCTGGCAGCCAGCGTTGTCCGCGCATGTACTCGCCCCGGGTTGTGTTGGTCGAAGAAGAAAGGAGTGCTCAGCGAGAGACAGGCAGACTTATTTGGCCCAAAGAAGAGTGTGCAACCGCGCCATGTTGGAACACTGTAGCGGCGTGGCCTGAGGCTCCCAGAGACATCGTTCAGATATGCCAAATCGAGACAGGAGGCCTCCGCCGGAGAGACTCCCGGCCTGTTCTTTGGTCAAGAGTCTACGATGAGTCTTATCGACATGATAGCGGGCTCCCTTTGATTGTGAGGGGGTCAGGCTACCATGCTGTCATGTCATTTCGGTGTTGCCACGGGTATGTAGCCTGTATTGCTTGGAAAGACTAAATGGAGCAGGCAGCCCTGCACTGCAGCCTCACGATATGACATGTGCTTTTGCCCAGAATCCAAATCCACCATGACTCTTGGCCGAATTATAGCATGTCTCATTGATAATGAGGGGGCCAAGCTACTATTTCAGGACAGCTACCAGAGTCATGATCACCAGTCGTCCGATATCAGCTTGCAGCTGCTGTTTCGAAGGAATATTTCTTAGAGTCATGGTAGTAGTCGACATGACTACTCCCAGTCTCGCGTGTACCTGCGGATTGGCTCATATCAGACCTAGCAGGAGACCAAGCTCAGCCTAGTGGACCTCTGCTGCACGGAGCCGAGAAACCGTCGATTGAATCACGCTCAAAAGAAATCTCATGCACCCAGCCCTGAGCTGCAGTCCTGGATCCCCGCCGCGCATGCTAGCCGCGCCGACGCTTGGTGCCCTACGACGTCCGTGTGGCGGGAGCTAAATCGGGTCTGCCTTTCCGCCTGTTTGATGAGACGCCAGAAAGCCGCTCGCAGACGCTGTATTGCTCATCGCTCCATCCAGCTACCCGCTCGCAACCCGGTTGGAGTTCAACGCTGGACATGATGAGACAGCGTGCTGTGTGCTTGCCGTGGCCCGCCAATGATGGGAGATGGCGCTGCCTGGTTCCGTGTCTCAGTGATGGCTGCCTGCGGGTGCGTTCGATATGGCTTCTTTGGGGCTTCGATGTCTCTTCCACAGGCCTTCTTTTTTCCTTCCAAAGCTTGACCACCCCACAAGACGTGCTTGCTTGCCAGTGACTTGCCCCGAGCTCACCTCACATAATGCAGCTCCCTCCCCAAGTGAGGCGTGATATTCACCCCCTCCCGCTTGCCTGTTGCCAATCCTGCTCGCACCCGCGCTGGCGTGCAGTGCTCTCGTATTGCTTCTCCCCAGCTTCCTGTCCCCGCGCCGGCTCCCTGATCTCGATATTATTCGCATTGTTCCCTCGCCCTCGCATGCCCGCCCCGTCTGCTCGCTTGGAACCCCAGCTCCCCACTGCATCATCCCTGCCCCCCTCGCGGACCACACGTCAAAGAGCTGCGGGCGACAACCCCTCACCACCAACCTCAATGTCGCTCCCTCCCGACTACTCTAATGAGATAACCGCCCTCAACCGTGAAATCCTCAAAGCAAAGCCCTCCGACGTGCTGCAGTTCTGCGCAAACTTCTTTCTGCGTCGTCTCGAGTCGCAGCGCGCCGAGTTCCTGCTCTCGCAGCAGCATTCCAGCCACAAAGGCGGTGGCATGGCCGAGAGCACCTTTCCCGGCAGCAATCCCTTTGGCACATCACCCAGCGCCGGCTCCGCCAATAGTGGCATGCACCGCGTCGAAGAGGAGGAGGAAAACGACACCATCGCATCCCCCACCCAGGCCACCTTTGCGCAGTCCGACATGGAGAAGCCCGCACCCCAGCAGCAGGGCGACAGCACCTTTGGCAACTTTGCCTTTGGCAGCGCCTCCAGCAAGTCGTCGCGCGCGATGCCGCCGTCGGCCCCGAGCGCTATGGACCACCAGAGCTTCCCCAGCAACTACAACATGAACAGGCGCACGTCCGTCTCCGCCGAATCCCTCAACCCCGCCACGTCGGCCAACGACAATTGGACCCCGCCCTACCACCAGAAGTCGGCCGACCAGCAGAACCGTCTCAAGGCCGCCGTGGCCGGCAACTTCCTCTTCTCGCATCTCGACGACGAGCAGTCGGCACAGGTCCTGGGCGCCCTCCAGGAGAAGCCCATACCAACCAAGGGCATCAAGGTCATCCAGCAGGGCGACGTGGGCGACTACTTCTACGTGGTCGAGAATGGCAATTTCGACATCTACATCAACAAGTCGGGGAAGCTGGAGGCCGGCCCCGACGGCTTGGGCGCAAAGGTGGGCAGCGTGGGCCCCGGCGGCTCGTTCGGCGAGCTTGCGCTCATGTACAATGCCCCCCGCGCCGCGACCATTGTGTCGAGCGAGCAGTCAACGCTCTGGGCACTGGATCGCGTCACGTTCCGCCGCATACTCATGGACAGTGCCTTCCAGCGGCGCCGCATGTACGAGGGCTTCCTCGAGGAAGTCCCGCTGCTCTCGTCGCTCACGCCATACGAGCGCTCCAAGATCGCCGACGCCCTCGAAACCAAGAAATACCCGTCAGGCACGACCATCATCAAAGAGGGCGATGTCGGCGAGTCGTTCTACATTCTCGAGTCCGGGTCGGCCGAAGTCTACAAGCGGGGCGTCGACAAGCCCGTCAATCGGTACAAGAAAGGCGACTACTTTGGTGAGCTCGCGCTGCTCAACGACGCGCCCCGTGCGGCATCCGTCGTCAGCACTTCGGAGGTCAAGGTCGCGACCCTGGGCAAGAACGGCTTCCAGCGACTGTTGGGGCCCGTTGAAGGCATCATGAGGCGGAACGATCCCAGCAAGGCCGGTGGAGATGGCGACAGCGTCGATCCGCTGGCCAAGGGAGCATGAGGAACCGGGGGAACTACGATATCACGGACTGGGCCTTGTAGTGTGACTGCTTTGGTGTGGGTTGGGGTATGGCACTGGGCAACGCGGGTTAATACTAGGATTGGAAGACTCGTGTGGTGCAGAATGGACTGCTTGAGCGGAGGCATTCAAGATCCTGGTTGACTCATTGCTCTCGCTCCCAAGGCGTTCTCGCATGTATTCTACTCTTCCCTACTATCACTAAATGTCGCCTGACGCAGCGAAAATGACTGAGAGGGTGAATTGATCCTGGTCTCGCGTGGGCTGGCCAAGCACCATACTCCAATTTGCACTTTCATAATGTGAATACGATGTTTCAGGCGTGCAGCGCGAGCATTGCCAATGGGAGCTGGAGGATTCGCTTCCACGTGACTTAGTCCGTGAATTTTACTTAGGCACCAGCCTCGCCTTCCTTTCACGTCCTCCCCACTTCACGATACCTCGCTCTCAGCCGTGCTAGACAACAGCTGCAATACGGTTTCGATCCAGGGTCTGATCGGCGACGACTCGAAGTCGGCGGCATTCAGGACGGCGTCGTTTCATCATCGGCGCATGCCATGCCACCTCTCGACTGCCTTCATCGTCCGCAAGAGGGAGGCAATGCTCTGGAGTATTTGTAAGGGCGCCATGCTTTCCCGACGGACAGCGGAGAGGCCAGCGGAGTTCCACGGGTTCTGACATGGACTGCAGAGTAGGCTTGTTACTCAGACCGCTTTCCTAGAATGTTTACTCAACTGTCGCTCTCAAGCCACTGAGGTTGTTTTAGAGGATATACATTTCCAGATACATGTTCCAAATTTGGACGAAGGTTGCCGATGGCAAGTCCCTTGCTCGGGCTGCTATCCGTGGATACTCGGTCCAGCTGAGGATAATCGCCGACGGTTGAGCGCCGCAAACCGTTTATCTTGAGCCGCAACCGGCTGTCAGGGCTCACAACCCACGCGGGCCCTCAAGCGATGGTTCAGCTCCGATTCGACCACGATTACACCAGAGTTCGGGCGCAATCCCAGGGCTGGAGGCGAACCGGGTCGACTTGCCATCACAGCCCACCCTCACATCATCTTGAAAACACCAAGCAACATCTCGCGGCCCTTCGAACTGCTCTTAATTGCTGCAATCTGGAGCATGCTTCTGCCGGCCGCCAGCCCTTTTCTTTGCCGCAAAAACCGCACCGTCAATATCGCGGCCGCTCCGTCTCGATTCAGCGACAATGGTACCTAAGTCTGCCTCGTCGGGTTACGGGGAACGAAAGTGTAAGTGTTCCACGCGAACATGACGTACCGTAGAATGCAGGAACAGTTCCCAACGGCTACCTGCAACGTGCAACGCTCGTCTCAGCTGACACCAGGCTGTGTGCATGTATGAAGTACTCGCGGATGAGTCTTCACGAATTTCGGTCGTCCAATAACGGCCAACGTACACTCTTTATTCATTCTCTCCAACCCTCGAGTCCGCCTTATTAATAGTCTGAGCTTATATGCACGTGCAGGGGTAGTGCGGGAGCTAGATTCAAAAAGGGAATATGGGCACTTCAAAGCATGCTGCTTCGGCTGCTATTGCGTGACGAAGACAAAATTGCTAACTCATGCCAGCTGAACTCTCCACAATCCGTCGCGTGCGTCTCGAGACATCGGCACACTATTGCGCTTCCTCCGGGTCTTGCGCGACCCGATCATTCTGGACCTTCTGGGCCGCTATCCTTGGCCTGAGGCAGAATTGCAGTGCACAAATGCCGAAAGCAGATATGATGACAGCCCCCACCCCAGCAAACCCTCGTTATCATGGTCGACAGCGTGGCCGATCGAATTCTCCAGCCACAGAAGCCGCGGCACGCCCTTTTACCCACGGTATCAATACCAGACATGGCACCGGAGCAGCGCTTCCTCTGTTGCGTGTGGCACTAAGCTTTGATTCAGCTAGTCGCTGTCCTGATGAATAGGCCACTGTTTTCTTCACTAGGACACTGTGCATCTCCTTTGAAGACCTCGCCGGCGCCGAGCAACCGGTGTGGCCGTTCGGACCCCAGACTCTCCTGCCAATGGGGCTGTCCGTTCCCGTCGTCGATGATGACCATTCGCCATCTTCCGTTAATCATACCGCTTTAAACCCCAATCCTTCTGAACTTTACAGCTTGTCCAGGGCCCGCTCGATTAAAATACACCAGGTCGAAGTCTCCCGATGGTTGACCCCTCCACCCTGTGTGGCTTGTAGGGAGGAGTCAAGCCTGCAACGTTTTGTTACATGCACTTCTATGCTCCACCACCGGCTTATTTATCCTATCTCCAACTCAGACACTTTTCTATATATGATTCACTTCGACATCTTCACACCACGCACAGTGCCGCAGCAGTTCGCTTTCATCGTGTGTTTTGTGTTTACGACGTACAACTCTCTTCTCAGCGCCTGGAGCCCCTTTGATAGCCATGGCTTCGCCAAGCGACTCGAAGTCGACGAAGAAGCCAAGGACGGGGAGGAAACGACTACCACCACTCCCCCCAGGGCCGCAATTCCAATTCGTGGTCGCCCAACATCCGGATGAGTTCAAGGCAGACGATACTTTGAGGAATGTTCGTTCCCACGTAATGTACAAGCATCGCGGGGACCAAAAAGGAGGGTCAGCAAGGGATAGGTCGAAGAGCAGAGAACTGGAGGCAAGATCGCGAGCTGGGACCCGGACACCGAGCCCGCTGCCGTCCTCATCGAACAGTGTCTTTGGGGACAATAGTCTGATGCCCACTCCCCGTCGCCACAGCTTGGTCTGGGATGGAGACTTTTACAAATACATGATGCGATCCTCACAAACGGCCCCGATACGCAATCTGGCCGCACGGATCATCACCGCTGCAACCTCGACGCCGATGCCAGCGTGCACCTTGCCTCCGACATCTGCAGGCGGCGAGTACATGTTCCCGGGTGCTGTTTCATTTGGCGAGGAGTCATTGGAGGATTTGAAGACTCTCTACCTGCAGAGCGGGAACTTTTGTCGCGGTAAGGAGTCCAGTACTCTACGAAGAATCAAGTGGAACTAACAGCAGGCAGAAACGTCTTGGCTGCAGGAGGTGTGCAGTCATCACATGTCGTTTCTGTCCCACGTCAGTATGGCATGCGTGTATCAGGACGTGAATGAATCGCTCCTGGAAGACAGTCCTCTCACGGTTTACGCAAAGACGAAGGTACTTCAGATGATCAAGGTCAGTCTACAAGGATTCGCCACGTCTGTGGATGATACCACAGTCATCTGCATTCTGCATCTATTAATCAGCGAATGTGGCGGCTTCGACGAAGACGTTTTCGATGTGCATTTAGAAGGTCTTTTCCGCATCATTCAGCAGAAAGGCGGTATCCACAACCTCGGGATGGATGGCAAACTTGCGGCGTTTATGAATAAGTGAGTAACCTAATACCAGACTCGAGACGAGTGGTGACTGACGGACCGCAGTTTGATTCTCACCTTTTCGATCCTTCGAGGCCTGCCTGAACCGGCGATGCTCCACGGATACATTCCTGGATTCATAAAGTCGGACATGTTAAATCGCGGGCCTCCTGTCTCGCCCCTTTATGCTCCAGGCGGGGATCTGTCGAGCATCTTCGGGCATTGCTCGGACGGTACGTACGAAATCATATGCGATATGCACGATATTACGCGCACCTTCATTGCGCGCTGGGGATACATTGGTGACGTATTCACGACTCGAGCAAACGCCGAGCTGGCCTCCTACGACGACCACATGCAGCAGATTTACATTCGCCTACTCTCACGACCTTCCGCCGACGACGACGTTGCGCCCGACTACGTGTACGAGTCTTGTCGTCTAGCGGCACTCATTTACTGCAGTTCCATCGTGCAGGGGCTTCCATTCTCCGAGTCTGCAAGTGCCATGCACGCGCGAGGTTCCGCAGTGGAAGTCGGCGAAGCATTTGCCTTCCACAACCCGGGTGCTACGAGGCTTTCGGCTCTTCACAGTGTGCTGGACTACACGGACAAGAGCGACGACTGGGGCATCATGTACGGGGTTTACTCTTGGATCTGCCTGGTCGGGGGCGCGGCCGCTTGGCCTTCGACAAACATGATCTACGGCGAACCAAACGACTTACAGACCTCGGCTGCCTGGATGAGGAAGTGCTTCGCACTGTGGGCGGTGAAAGCTGGTATTTGCGTCGGATTCGAACAGGCTGCACCTGCAACGGAAGCTCAACGGACGATGTTGCAGGTTCAGAACCTGATCAACTTGAAGAGAGGGATTGCTTCGCAGTAGGGAGGGTACGACTCTAAAGACCCTGGAAGGGAAAGGCCTGTCGCTTCCGCAGCCAACATTCATCATTTTTCTTTTTCACTTCTTGCAGTGTCTTTTCACCCACTATTCTTATGAACTTTTTTCTCTCACCACAATTCATCCAATCCTAGACACTGTAATGTAGCTTACTGTTACCCCTCTTCTTTCATTATCACCGCATTTCAAGTTTCAACGCACAACAAGGACATGAGTCATGCATCACACGAAATTGGGCACAGCAGGGCAGGAATGGAATTGGGCAGCATAGGTATCGAGCACTCAGCACTCTCTGCATTGGGCGAATAGAAGATTCGGCGTTCGGCATTTTCTTCCTCTTTACTATCTCTGGGTCGGTCGGTTCGGTCCATGACTTTGTATCGTCTCATCCCATCCTTTCATCCACATGTACCTCATTGTTTCTACTTGCTATATATAAATAGCGCAGCATAGACCAATCTGGCATTGGTCCCAACGCTGAGACCCCACCCACGGTCCCAACGTTGGTGTGTGAGTGACTGACGCACTCTCCGGCATGTGTGTGCATGTATCGATGGATGTGGACACTGCCCACACCCCAGATGTTTCAGCGTGTTTAGGCGGCATTCCATGCCCATTTTCTAGATGGATACTGGAGCTCACTCAATAAACTTCTGCACCAAACAACTATCGTGCTGGAAGGATGCAGTCATTGCCCGGATATGCAGATGCAAATGGGGCGAAAACGGGAATTGCGCTCATTGGTAGGATCAGCCTACCAGGAGAGGGCATGGTTTGTTACGCGTTTTATTCATTATGTATGTTCGGCCGAGGGAGGAGAGTTGGGGTCGAAAACTAGTCTAGGGAGTGGTCACAGCCACCTGCGCCACAGCAGCGTTGTGGCGGCGCGAGAAGGTTCAGGCGAGAGTTGCGCCAGCGCCAGCGCGAAGGATCCGCTACCCCAGGCCACAGCATGGACACCGCCACACTGGCTGCAGCGGCATGCATCGACATCACATATCTCAACGACATTTCACACACATACACCTTTCGGCGCGGCCGACACTAGTATCGGGCTTTCTTCCGCGGCTTTTACTTTGGTTGTTCACGAACGAGGGCGAGGGCGACTAGAATTGCAGATTTGGGGTGATATTGATTGGAAGAATTGACTGCGCTTACGAAGAGTATTGAAGTGAAGAAAGTGGAGACTGGACTGGATTGGACTGGGGAACGGAGTCCGACACGACACCAGACGACACGATACGGAAGGTTGGGTTGGGAACGGTGAAGAGATGAGCATTGGGCATTAGAAGAAAAAAAATAGATACGTCTGGTGGGCCCCGGATTTAAAAGAGATAGCTATTCTCCGGCTTCGCATCGCATGACAGGATATCTTCTGGAACGAGAACGGAGACCAGACTACGAGGCAAGACGGACGAGACGAGAGAGTTTGTGTCGAGCAGAGCACTTCACGGTGCAGGACGGTAGTATTCGAAACTACGGATTCCAACACCTTGGATCTCCACAGAACAGCACAGCCCAGCACATAAACAAACATAAATCTACACACTACCCCTCGCTCCCCATCCACCAACCATGCCCCGCACAGCCTTCATATCCGGTCCCATCGACGCCTCCGACCTCTACTTCAGCACGCACTACATCCCCCTTCTCCTCCCCGCCATCTCCTCCGGCGACTCCTTCATCATGGGTCCCGTCCGCGGCATCGACACCCTCGCCCTCCACTGGCTCCTCTCACAATCCGTGGCGCCCTCCAGAATCACGGTCTACATGGCGCACTTCGAGTACCTCAATCTCTCCTGGCGCCAACAATATCTTAATATCGGCGTCAATGTGAAAGATGTGGAACATGCGGCGACGACGGGGGAAAGAGATGCGGCGATGACGAGTGAGAGTGATTATGATGTGCTGAGGTATAGGGGTGAGGAGGAGGCAAGGAGGGAGTATGGGGAGGGCTGGTGGCCGAGGGTCAGTAATACGGAGATGAATGAGCGGAGGAGGAGGGGGGAGGTGAGTAGGGTGTATAATTTGGGCGGGAGTGTGGCGGAGGTGGGGGAGGGGGTATGACGGAGGGGGAGAGGTGGTTGAGGGACAAGGCGGAGAGGGGGAGGGATGGGATGGGGGAGGGAGGGAAGAAGGGAAGTGGGCTTGGGAAGAGGGTGAAGGGGCTTTTTGGGAAGGGGTAGCTGCTGATTGGTGGGGAGTGGAGGTTTGGCGAGGAGGGCGGTTGTTAGAGCGAGGGCGGCTTGAATAAGTCAATAGAGCGGAGATGGGTGTCGTCAATGTTTGTTTAGTTTACAAGGGAATTACTGATATAATCCCATGTGCAAAGACAAACTCGATCGCTGCTCTGATTGGGTCACAAGCTAACTAAATATAGTTCCATGGTTCGGTAGCATATTTCTGAGACACTCCGCGTATATTTATCCACTGTCATCCACAGTGAGACAGATTGTTTCCAAGAACGAACGTCTTCGAACTGATGTCATGCTACTATCCAAAATCATGCTATATATTAATCCCTGAAACACCCACCTCCCATAATATACCTAAGCCCCCACACTTAGTACCCCCTCCCCGCCTCCCTCGGCGTCCTTTTCTCACTCCCCCAACTCCTTCGACTCTCACTGCTCCTCCCATCTCTCTGCCCGTCTGGCAAACGCGTCCTCTCCGTCCCACCACTTTGCCTCACCACTCTCCCCGGCAACGGAAACTGATCCGCATCGACTCCCATCAGTGGACTCTCGTCTACAGCCGTGACGCCGCTGCCGTGCGACGTGGAACGACTTACACGGAGAGGGGCCGGGGCGAGGGAACTGTTCTGCCAGGAGGCGTCAGGGGAAGAGTAGGTCGATTTCGTACTGTAGTGCGAGGAGGGTCTGCGATAGAGGGCTTGAGATAGGGAGATAGGTCTGGATGTGGATGTTGGGGCAAGCTCCGAAAGCTGACCATGATGTGAACGCGTTCCCGCGTGCGAGTGCGAAGTCGGATATTCGGATCCAGATCCAGGACTCGAAGACCCATATCCATTTCCATGTCCATGTCCTGGCAAAGGCGACCTTCGATCCCCATCTCCACCCCCATCCCCACTTCCCACCGCACTTTCCTCGCTCCCCTCAGGACTCCCATTACCCCTCCCTTTCTCACACCTAACCCCCCCGTTCCCCAGCGTCGTCCCACTCCCCACCCCCCCAAAAAAATTCTGATGCCACTTACTGCTCTCATAATCGCCCTCCACCTCGCCCTTCCTGCCATACCACAGCGGTTCCTTAGCCGCGATCTTCACGACGCCCAGCCAGGGATTCGGCGTCTGGGATGCGATATGGAACAGCATGTCGACTTCTTCCAGGCTGCGATATGCGGTCTCAGGGTACAGGAAGTAGACCAGCGGGACGATGGCGAGGTTGGTGAGTGCGAAGATGATGTAGGTGCGGTAGTGGATTGTGTGGAAGGAGATCGGGGTTATGAATACGACGCTGGGAGGTGAGTTGTCGTTAGCTTTTGGTCTGCCTCGATTCTGGGTCGTGTAGTAGCAAGAAATAGGGGAGAGGGAGGAGGTGGGACGTACATGAAGTTGAAGAGCCAATTCCCACTCGTACTCAGCGCATTCGCTGGGCCCCGGATTCTGAGTGGCACGACTTCGACTTGGTATAGCCACGCCATTCCCTGCCATCCAATCGCAAAGAAAGTCGAGAACGCGAAGAGGAAGACCGCGGCCGCGATATTCGTCCCCTTGGCCGCTCGCTCCTGGAACAGATACCCCAACACCGTCAACAAAACCATACAAAGACTCATCCCGGCCGCCCCAAACATCATCAAGCTTCTCCGCCCCCAAAACCGATCAATCCCCACCACAGCAACAAAACTCGCCAAAAAGTACTCGGTACTCGCGCACCCGGCAAGGACACGTGAAAGCCAGCTCGAGAAGCCCATTTGTGTTAGGAACATGAGGGCGAGGTATTGCAGTGCGAGGTTGATGCCGGACATTTGCTGGAACACTTGCACCAGATATGCCAGCACCGTTCTATGCAGATTCCGCTTATCACCGTCGTTGCTGCGCAGACTGCTTGTGCTCCCCTTGCTCATAATCAAAATCGCGTCTTTGATCTGCAGAAACTCGTCTCTGATTTCGGGGCCGTCGATGTCCGAGTCGTTGAGTGCGGCGAGCACGGTCAACGCTTCTGTTTCTCGGCCTGTGAGGATAAGCCAGCGTGGAGATTCGGGCAGCCAGAGCAGGACTATCAGTGCGATGAGTGCGAAGACGACTTGAAAGGCGATGGGGACGCGCCATGCGGACGAGCCGGGGACGTATGCGAACGCGAAGACGAGCCAGTATGACAGTGTGAGGCCAAGGGCTATGAAGGCGCCGGCGGAGATCATCAAAATGGTGCCTTTGCGGTGGGATTTTACGCATTCGGCTTGGTAGGCCGGGACCGTGGAGGTAGTGAATCCGTTGCCTGTGTATGAAAAATCAACAGAAATCCTCCACAGAAGTGGGTGCGGTAGTTGGAGGGGTGTGCATACCGAAGCCGGCAATGAATCTTCCGGCGAGGAGTTGTGCAAAGCTATAAGATGAGCATTGGATTATCTCTCCGATCATCCAGAGCACGAGACCTAGCATCAGTGTCCTGCGCCGCCCAAGCACGTCCCCAACAAAAATTGTCAGAATCGCAGAAGCAAAACATCCCAAATTCCACGTCCCCACTGTGATTCCCTGGAGACGCGCATTGTGTAACGAGGAATTGTTGATAGTATCAATTTGCGGGAAGCGTTCGAGGAATGCTGGGACGGTCAAGAGGCCTCCTAGAACACCTTGCGCATAGCCAAAGCATCTGTAAGATTGCGTCAGCGTGGAGAGTAAGGGCTAAGATGAGGGAAAGAGATTACAAGAAGCATAATGCGCAGACGGCGCTGATGACGGTGCACAGGCGCTGGCCTCTGAGACCTAGGAATCTAGCCATTGTACACGCGCGCAAGACGTTGGACGAAAAATATCGAAGAAGTAACAAAGGAACGCCGAGAGTCAAGTACGTACAATTTCCCCATTACATCAAGATCCAGCATTCCCATATGCATCTCGCACCCGTCCAGCGCCATGTGCGTCATCCCAAACGCTCAACGGGCTACCGCTGTTACAATTTGCATCCATCCCGCGAACGGCAAGGTTCAGGACTGTGCAGTGGTTCCCTCCTAAAGAACATCCCCGTAGAATCGTTTCGGCTGGGGAGCCGTTGTACGTTGATTGATCCATCGGAGACGGCATGGTCGAGAGCTAGGCTAGTGCGGGTAGAGACGATCGATGTCGGCTGTGAAGAAATCTGATTGGTGGGCGCATGAACCTTAAAAGGAATATTGGGGAACGACAGGGCACGACGAAGACGCGTTCAATATGCGCCCGTGGTGTGTCATGCGTGGTATGATCTCGTGGAGATAGTGGAGATCCAAACGGACGAGAACGTGGATGTGGTGAGTGTTTTGCGGGCGTTCAGATGTGCGACTCCATCCATCACATTAATTCCAAACCTTACGGGGTTGCGCAGTGACCAAATGATTTGTTTGTTACATGGTGTATGCAACCAATTCAGCCTTAGTCAATACAACAAGTAACCTTCGAAGACCAACTCCAGTATGGATACGTATACAGACAGACGCAAACAGAACGGTACATACAAGTACCTCACGCTCCAAATTAAAGACCGTCTGAATCCAATAGGTAGGTGTGTATTCCAGACATGACAGCTAGACCAACAAAAGCGGCGGAAAAGAAGGAAAATAGGGTGGGGGCAGACACGACACAGGGATGACGAGAAATAAAGAGATAAAGACAGACGCCCAAAAAACACCCGCAAATGCCAAATCCCAGGTCCCATACGCCCGCTGTAGCCAAACCCGATGCTGGAGATAATGATAACAATGCTGACAGCGACCATCCAATGCATCAACCCAAACCACTCACGCTCTATTTCACCCCACGTATCAAAGCCTTTCTGCACCTCACTTCCAGGTATCTACACCCCTCAAGGTAGTTTAAGTACTGTCAAAAATTAGCATGCATCCCATCATCATCATCCAGGTCCACTTACTAAATCTCCAACGGCGCAATCTGATCCACCGTATACAGCCACCCACCCCCCTTCTCCTCTTTCTCCAGCCACTCATACGGCCACACCACCAAATGTCCTTGCACTAGATCTAACAACCTCTTCGCGTCCTCTTTATCCAGCAGTATATTCTCATCATTTGCATGGAAGGCTCTCGTGCTAGATTTTGTTGTTGCGCGACGACGGCCCTTGCGCGAGCCGCCTGAGACGGTGTTCGCGTGGGCGCGGCCGCCAGACGGGGCGGGCGGCTCGCTATAGGTTACTGTGCGCGCGCGGTTGATGCCCGTCGAGCCGTTTGCGTTGGTAGAGGTTGTGGTTCCGTTTGCGAAATCAGCGGCGTCGGTGCCTGGGACGGGGGGCGGCGCCGGGAAGGTGAATGTGTGGTTTGGCGGGCTGGGGCCTATGGGACTGACAATGGCGTCGTCGGCGGCTTTGAGTGCGGTCTTCTCATCCAGATCATTGCCTAGGCCAGCTTGCACGTTAGCTAGAGTCGGAGATGCGACTTCCTGGTCATGTGCCCACGACCCGATGTCCCCGGATCCGGTTTTAGACTTCTCCTCGCCGTTGCCAATGATGCCGTCCATGTGCATTTTTTCTGCAATCTTCTCGCCGAGCGCGTTGGCTTGCTGCGCAGTGTTGCCCGCCATGCTGGCGATCTTGTCCGCCGTGCCTGTTCCAGGTGGTCCTGTCTTCCCGGGGGCTTCTTGCTGCTTGCGCTGGGTTGACTTTCCAGCGCCCTGGGCTTGATTGAAACGCTCGCTAAAGGCGGCGTATTCCTTGTACTCTTTCCACGTCTTCACTTCGTTGTCTGGCTGGCAGCGGAAGACTTGTCGATATAGTTTCGTGTTGTTCTCAGCAACCGCGTGCCATACGTCGAGATAGAAAGAGTCGTTCAGAGGATCGCGCATGCAGTCGTCAGTGATGACAGGCCGGCGCATATCCGCCAACAGCGGGTTGATAATGTGCGAAGACGCCTGGCTAAACGTGCGCTGGAGCGGAGGGCCACCAATATCCGTGTCGTCGGAAATGGGGAGCGAAGGCAGCTGACTTAGCTGAGTAAGGCCAAGCTGTCTTGTATCCATCCGTGGCAATCTCGGAGGTGGAAGACCTGCGTAGCCTTCGGCATGAGTGCTCTGTGCGCTAGCCCTCGTAGTAGTCGTATTACTACGTCCACGCGGCTTCTTAGTCTTCTTCGGAGTACTACCATGGCCCTCGGGAGCGACGTCAGAAACCAGCACCTCGTTTCCATGATCGTTGATGTAGGAATCTCGACCACGGGTCACGCTAGGCCGTCTGCTCTCAATTTCGCGCATATTGTCAGGGCCTTCGCCGCGGACATCTTTCTCATGCGCAGGATTGCCGATGATCCTGGAGTCCGTGGTAGGCTTCTTGTTGGCTTGGAGGTGAGGGTTGTTCTCCTGCTCCCAGTCAATGTCATGATTGAAGCTGTGCAGCTGTTCCGCTCGGGCAATCAAGTCGTCCTGGAGGCGATGTTTGTTCTCGGTCAGCTTTTGCTCGGTGATGCGATCGGTCGTTGGCGACGACGGGCCGGATGAGTCGGTGTCGAAATGGTTGCTCTCAACGTCCGACTGCTGACTCTGCCATTCGTCTTCCATGATCCCATCGACATCAACGCCAAGATGCTCACGCATGAGTCGCATACGGAGGGTGTGGGGAAACCTTCCGACCTTGTACGGCTCGCCGCCCATGTACGAGTCGATCATTTCAGTATCCCGAACGATGGCAGCAACCTCGGAGTCGCGAGACCCAAGCATAGACCGCTCATTGATGTTGGCCGACCCGATGATAGCTACTCTGTCGTCCACAACCATGCACTTGGCGTGGATATATAGCTGCTCCGTGACCAGCGCCTTGGTCGGACCGATGGCGCCCCAGGATCGCAGCGCGTAGAACTGAATGTAGTCTTCGGGTTCAATACCGGCTGCTCGTAAGCGACCGAAGATGGAGGTGTCTCCGCGACAAATACTGCGGTACTGGCAAGTCATGATCAGACGTACGCTACTACCGTCCTGTTGATCGACTGTGTTCTGGAACCCCGGCATAAGAGGGATAACAATACATGCTCTCCAGTCATCTCCATCCATGTGGGCGCGCTTGATGCGATCGACGAGGGCGTCGCCAATCTTGTTCTCAATCTTGGTGCCTTCAACCTCGCAACTACTGATGAAAAATTGGTTTTCAATGTAGACAAAGTGTTCAGAGGTGGATATCATCTGGATGTAGGCGCTGTGGATGCTGTGCTCGACCTTGTTTGGAGTCCCCAGGGACCACGCGCAAGCGGAGCGTAGAATCTGGACTTCACAAGTTCCATCAAGCCCAAGAGCCTCAATGTCTGCCGGATTGAAGTCGGGAGGCGGGAGCAGGAATGGTGTAGGTCGAGAAGGTTTGCGCTGGCGGAGGAGATAGTTCCACCGCTGCACGAAATGACGAGTCAAGTCGCGAGCAGGCTGGCCAACAATCTGCATCCCGATATCGTGCCATGGCATTCTGGGAACCTTGCTCCGGTCATACATTTCCTCGTAGGGCTTGTCGAGATTGTAGAAATCCTGGACTCGAGGATTTGAGTAGTCTTTGCCCGGCCATAGTTGGCAATGGTCCGCATCCTTTGGAGCATCATTCAGCTCAAAGCCCGTCAGCTTGTCGTCGACGACCGCGTGCTGGGGCGTATCCCACCGCCCAAAGCAAAGATCAACACCCCCGCAAAACGCAATCGTGTGGTCGACGACGCAAATTTTTTCGTGATGCGCCCAGAAAAAGGTGTTCTGTCGGATCTGGTTCGGGGATCGTTGGACAAAGACATTGGGGTGGAGATCCAGCAGGGAGAATTTGGAGTACTCCGAGTCGATGGGGATGGCCGTGTTGATGTTGCGATACATGATGACAAAGACCTTGACGCCCTCCTGTGCTTTACGCTGGAGCAGCCGGTCCAGCCTCCACTTCTGGCTGATGGCGGCCGGTCGGCGCATATACAGCTCAGGGCTCAGCCACCAGTCGTGGATATAAATGACATCCTTGGCCATGTTTATGGCCCGGGACACGTTCCACATGTAGTCGCGGCCGTCCACCAGCCATTGTGCGTAAATCTTCTTCCGGACAGGCGCAAAGCTACCAAACCGTTGCGGCTTGGCCCATAGCGTAGACGCGGCCATGAACTTGATCGAGTCTTCAAACTGCTGCAGCTGCCGTTCATTCTTCGCCAACAGCTTCATGCGCCGCTCGGAGTTGACCAGCCGCAGTTGGTGGTGGTTCGGGTGCGTCGCAGAAGTCTTGGCCTCGCTCGCAATCTCCTTGGCCTTCTTGTCTCGAAGTCGCAGCTTCGTCGATTCTATCGCAAAGTCTGCATCGACCAGAAACACGTCGTACACGTTCATTTCCTCGGGCGAGTCAACGCAGACGACGTAGCTGTGCCGTACAAGGAACCACTTTGGCGAGTGTCGTGTTATCCACGGATTCGGCGTCCACTTCTTCCGGTGATCAACTCCCTTCGCAGACTGGATCATCATGAATCCCTCTTTGCCATGGTAGCCACCTTCGGCGGCAAGCCGGACTCCAAGCGCGGAGAGCTCTAGGAACTTGCACAGTCTGTTGCTGTCCGGACGGAAGATGAGATAGGTTATCAGCGAGGCGAGATATCTCTCGAGCTTCTTTCGCTGTCGCTCCGCATGTGTCTGTTTGCTGTCTCGCGGTCCGCCAATAGCTCCAGCGAAGCTACCCTGTCTCGCTGCAAGTTGGCCAACGACACCACCCTGCTCGGGGCTTCCGATGCTCGACTTTCTCCGACCCAGGGCAAATGAGGACTTCCGACGCTTGCCCTTTGACGGCCGGTCTGTCGCGCTGGCATCGGCGTCCGGTCCGCTGGCATGAGGATTCCCTGCAGCGGCGTCTTCTTCATCCTCTTCGTCGTCCAGGGCGCCATACCCTCGAAGCCCTCGCAAATAAGGCAGTGCACTTTTGGGGAATCGTGGAAGCTTTGGGCGCTTGGGGTCCTCTATCCGCGAGTTGAGCGACGTATACTTTTCTTGGGATTCCTGCAGCTTGTACTTGAGATGGAGATTTGCAAAGTCTCTCATTGAGCGGTGGATGATCCATTTCATTCGCGTCAGGCCGTTTCCATATTCTAGCTCGATGCGGAACACGGTGTGTCTATCGCCCCCCTTTTCAGTCTTGTCACTATCGGAGACGGTAACCTTTAGCTGCTCCAACAGAATGGGGATACGTTTGTGACCGTGCTCGTCTCGCTGAAACATGCTGGCAAGAAACATGACAGCCGGTGCGCCTGCCAGAAGCTCCGCCATGAGCTCCGCAGACTTGGCGTGGTCAACCTGGCGCTCTGCCTTGCTCCGCTGGCCGAGCATCTTCAGACCGGCCTTGATCTTTGCCCACTTTTGCGCGCTCAAGCTGGTGGATCGATCGCTCCTTATGCGCCAGGGCGACGGCTGTCCATCTCCGCCGGCGCTGCCACCGAAACCGGTCAGTCTCCGCAGGTTGCTCGGCCGTCGTTCTTCAGATCCGTCTCCTTCATGTCTGCGCAGTCCAGCATATGACATGCCTCGCGCGCTGTGCAGTCCTCGTGTCCAAGCACTTTCCTTCGCTAGCCTGTCCCGACCCTCATCCTCGGACACGCCCTGGCGCTGGTTTTCTGGAATGTCGGACATAGTGCCCCGCCGCAGGAAGCCTGGCCGGTGGGAAGAAGTGGGTGTTACATTGGGCGAATCCCGTGAGAAGAAACTGGAGGGATTCGTGTTTTTGGGAGTCGTAGGAGCCGTTTGAGTGCCAGGCAAGCCGTCGTCAAACCAACGCCGGCTCTTCCTTCTCCGACGCGGCGGGCGCGAAGGACCCTCGCCGGCGCTCTCTTCGGCATCGGCGTCTGCCTCGCTGTCATATCCCCGATCGTACCTGGGCTCGTCCCTCTCCGACTCTGGGGACAGAGGGCCGCTTGCCGCGTCTTCGTGGATGGTGGGCGCGCCTCCTGCAAACGCACTCAAGCTGCGCCCGTGTCCCTGTAGCGCGGTCGGTGTTGCCAGCGCCTTCAGCTTGGTCATCAACGACGACCCCTGTCTTTCCCTCTCTTTACCCTTGCCTTCGGCCTCCGTCTCCCAGGACTGGTGTCGCGAGTGTGGCCCAGGATCCATGGTAGCAGAGCGGGCAAACTGCACGCTCCGTCTCCCCTTTGGTGCATCTGAATCGTCGGCTTCGGCTGTGGCCCTTCTCGAGATGGGTGCTATCGACTGCGCTGGGGTGGAGCCATTGGCGGCGCCCGGTGATCTCGGCGTCTTGCCCGGCTGCTCGGTCTCGGCGGTGGACTGTGGATGTATCGCGGTAGGCGGGAGGTTGAAGGGAAACTCTGTCGGCTCTCTCCCCGACGTAGGTTCGCCGGTCGGGACTGTTTTGACGATGATCGGGGCGCCATTGGGGGCGGACGCGGCAGGCCGCCCGTTGTCGTCGCTGGCATTCTGGCCGATTCGGAGGGGGGAGAGGACTCGTGAGGCATCTTTTGGTCGGTCGTTGGAGCCGTCAGCCTGGGTCATGGGGGAAGGCGAGCGCGGGCTGCGGGTCATGGGCGAGATGCTGGAATCTCGCGCGTCGGCCATGTCCGCAAGTGGACTTTGTTGTGGCACTTGAGGCGGTGGAACAGAGTGTCTGACGGGAAACGAAGCAGGACGTCGGAGGCGCACACGTCGCTCAGGGTGAGAGGCAGAGTGGGCGTGAGGACCGCGTGGTGCGGCGCCTTGGTCCTCGTACGTGCTCATGCAATCATTGTTGGCACAGACTCAGCGGGCAGTCGGAGCGCAGTTCAAAAGGGGCAGCAGATGTGAGGAGCCGCAAAGAATGGACAAGAACGAGAGGCGCGGGCAACGGCGAAGAGCTGCACGGCGGAGCAGTGTGCGGTGATGAAGACGAGTTTCCTGACATGGTCATGCCCCAGCTTACGATAATCTCCCCGATTCCCTGCTCGTGCAGGCGCCCTGTTCCAGCGCGTCAGCCATCCGTCCCGCCTTCTTCACCGCCCGTCATCAGCACTAGGATGATGGAGACGACAGCGATGAGATGGAAAACAACTCTGTCTGCACTCTAGCGATAGACGTACATGGTCATATAGTCCCCTTGGCTCCAATCCAACATCTCTCCACCATCTGCGATGGATGCTGCCAAGAGCCGAGCAGAAGCCCATGTCATCCCGTCTTCCTCGAGGACTATTTCCTCGCCCAATTCCTGCAAGCTTTCAGACTGAGATCGCCAATTGATCGCCAATTTTCTGTATCACGCCCACTCTTGCGAGACGCGGGCCTAATGCCGGCGTTTCGTTTCCGCTGGCACTGGGAACCGCATAATTCCGCCCCGCAACCTCGGTCGACCAGGAGCCAGGGTCATCAAAGAGCCCCTCACTAACCCTAAGTCTTCCCCTCTCACATCAGCAGCTTTTGCATCAACAACCTCCCCACGCCTGTCTTCTACTCAATTGACCTCCTCACCATAGCCAGCACCTCCGCCACCATGGCCGCCACCACCACCAACCCCCTCCACAACACACACTCCCCCTCCGACCCCGCCATCTCCCAAACCACCATCACCATCGCCGGAATCCTATGCACCATCCACGGGCTCTCGGAGCTCTTACCCACCACCTCTTCCGTCGCCTGTCTCTGGCTTCTACACCCACGCCTCCAAAAACGCGAAACCATGTCCCCGATCGCCGCCCAAGCAATCCACACCTGGAACAATCACCACCGGCCCTCCTCAAACCCGCACCAAGGGCTCATCGCCGTATCCTTCGACCAACGCAACCACGGCTCCCGCCTCGTCGACGCGCTCCACAACGAAGCCTGGAGATCAGGAAACCCAAGGCATGCGCCGGATATGTACTCGTGTTATCATGGCACCGCCATGGATTGCTCGCATTTGATAAGCCATCTGGAGTCGTACATCTTCCACACCCCCAAGGTCACAATAACTCAACACCTCTGCCTCGGCATCTCCCTCGGCGGCCACGCAACTTGGCACGCGCTGCTCTCCGACCCGCGAATCACGGCCGGCGTCGTCGGTATCGGATGTCCCGACTACACGCGCCTGATGACCGACCGCGCAAGACTCTCGAAAAGGGAGTCGTATACCTCTAGCTCCCCTCCCGGCGCTAAATTTCTGGGGTCCGAGGACTTTCCGCCTGCGCTACTGGATGCGATTGCATTGTCTGATCCGGCGGGGTTGCTGCTGCCGGCGTGTTTTTCGCCTTTAGAGCCGGGGAAACTGAGTCCGGAGCCGGATAAGCAGAAGTTGGAGAGGATGAGGGAGTTGGTCCGAGAGAGGCTGGGGGGCAAGAGGATATTGAATTTGAGTGGGAAGGTGGATAGATTGGTGCCGTATGCTGCGGGGGAGCCGTTTTTGAAGGTGTTTAAGAAGATGGTCGAGGACGATCCGGGGCTGGGGATCGAGTTCCAGGATGTGCTATTTGAGGGTGTGGGACATCAGTTTCCGAAGGAGATGGCGGATGCGGCGGTAAGGTGGCTTTGTGAGGTTCTGGAGAGGGGCGGGGGTGGGGTGGGTGGTGGAGTAGTGAAGGGGAAGATATAGAGTGAGTAGATACGTTTGTTTTATTGTATATACTAACCAACGACCCTGTCGCTGTTCTTACGCCATGCTAAATGCCGTATATACCCCAAGTCATCAATGCAATCTTCCACGCCCGCAAACACTGCCCAGACTAAGCATGCGTATGCGTACTTTATATGCGTATGCGTACTTTATATGCGTATGCGTACTTTATATGCGTATGCGTACTTTATATGCGTATGCGTATTTTATATGCGTATGCGTTCTTTATATGCGTAGGCGTACTTTATATGCGTATGTATGTATCCAACCGAATATGTACCGAATTTGCCCATCCACATGGCTCCTGCTTCTGCTCCCACATCCACCCTCCGCTCCCCCTAATCTAAAACCCACAGACCCCACTCCCCCAAAGCCCTCCCCCCTCCACAAGCACCTTCGGCCCCCCATCCATATCCACACTCACCTCCCCATCTTGTCCCGCCATATACTTCTTACACCCCAGCACCTCAACCACCGTCTCCCCATTCTTGAATCCCATGCCCGAAGTTTTGAGCGTGTACGAGCCAGTCGTTCCAGAGTTTGTAAGAATGAGGCGAAGGGAGGATTTGCGGAGTTGGAGGGTTGAGGCATCGGAGGAGATGGAGAGGGTGCGTGTGAAGGAGGAGAGGAATGCGGAACCAGGGGCGTGGGAGAGAAAAGTGCGGAGACGGTTCAGGAGGGCGATGTGGGTGGAGAGGGGGGTTTGCGGGTAGCTACGATGGAGGGAGTTAGTTGTCGGGGGTCTGTTTGAGGGTAGTGTGTTGTAATTGCTTTGATGGGCTGAATTCGTTGAAAGAGGGGAGAGACGAGGGGGGCGGGGGATAGGGATAGGGATAGGGATAGGGAGAACAAGTGTAGCATAGATGATATGAACAATGAGATATGAGGTGTCGTCGTGGGACAGCACGCACGACCGAACCCGGACAAAAAAACAGTTCCGTGCTCGGAAAAACGGGAATCGAATCGAAAATAAGATCCGTCGGACAAAATAAAACGAAATAAAACAGCAAGTAGAGAGAGAGAGTGAGGGAAACAAATCTAAATCCCACATACCCACTCCCCCAAACCGCTTCCCTACACCCTGGATCATCACCCCCAGTGTACCTCAATTCCTGTCCCTGATACACCAGCGGAATCCCATCCCCTAGCACCACCATCACAGCCGCATTTCTTGCCAACGCCTCATCCCCCGTCAACCCCGCAAATCTTGGATTATCATGATTCTCCAGAAACCGGCCCAGGAGCGTCGGATCCCTCGCTTTGCTACTCGCTGCCAGATTGGCCACAAGATCCGTCATATTGGCCTGTTTGGTGAAGACCCGGGTGAGGGAATAGTACAGGGGGTAGTCGAGGATGGAATCGAGGTAGGATTGATACGGGTATGTGTAAGTGGAAAGACCTTCAGACACTTCCCCCATGCAGAATACAGCTGCGGAACGGCACCACGGGGGGAAGAAGTCTTTATTCACGTTCTTGACGGAATCAATCCTCAAACCATCGATGCCGTACTCTTTCACGAGCCCTTGAATCCAGGTCCCCAGTTCGCGGGCCACGGTAGCATGATTCGTATTCAAGTCTGGCATCGTAATCCCACAGTCATTTGCTCCGCTTATCCAGCACTTCTCGACTTCAGTCTGGTTAGCCATGTTGGTGAGTGGGCAGAATGAGTGGAAGTACTCCGCGCGGTTGAGCGTCCGGTAGGTGGAGTAGTTTACGGTGTCGTGGCATCCGCGCCAGCCCATGTGGTTCGGGACGACGTCGACCATGAGATACATGCCCTTTGCGTGGACAGCCGCGGAGAGGCTTTTGAGGTCCGAGGGCGTGCCGAAGTTGGAGTTGAGGGTGTAGAGATCGGACTGGTAGTAGCCATGGTAGCCGTCGGGGACTTGGGCTGTGATAGGGGATATCCATATCTGGGAGATGGAGAGGGGGGTAAGTGGGTGGTGCATGGATCGGGCTGGAAGGAGGGTGGAAAATGAGCTTACCGCGGTGAAACCCATGTTTTTGATGTAGTCGAGCTTGTTCTGGATACCGCGCCATGTTCCGCCGCAGTAGGTGTTTTTGGTTACGTCACAGGGGGAGGTGGTGCTGCCGTCGGTGCGGGCAAAGCTGTGCGATATTAGTCTTTGATTTGCGTTCACCGGGGTTGAAATATATCAAGTAGACCCTTGCTGCGCAAACAAAGATGGCATCCATTTCCACACATCAGTTGGGGAAATTGGGCGAAAAATAAATCACAGTTGAAAATATGACCGGCATTCTGAGTAGGACATGAGTGCAGAGAATGGACAGTGTAGCCGGCTAACAAGATTCCAGTCACCAACTCACCGATCTGTAAAGACCTGATATATAGATCTTCCCCTCCAATCCGCCGCGCTTGCCGCCCATCCCTCTCCTACCAACCCCGCAAGCACGTACAGTGCCAATAATCTCATACCGAAGAGAAATCCAGCCAGGGATCAAGAAGCAAAAGAGGACGACAAGAACCGTCAACAACACAATGGAAACCCAACCCTCATATCCTTACCACCGTTCTCCTCGTGACAGGAAAACCAGTACATGCGTTCATCTAGACACATTTCCGAGTCCAATTTCTTCCTGTGACCTGCCAAGATTAATTGCTTCGACCCGCTGCAATAATTCATCTTCCGCTATTGCGGCCCAGGTTCCTGTCCAAGGCTGACATCGAATCCAGGACACGCAATCCTCTCCCGTGACCCGACAGATCTGACATTCCCTGCCCTGCATATCGGCAGTGCTGTCGTAACCCCGCGGATTGCATTCACCCGTGCAATCAATCTGCGGCAAGATCGCGTCTTTGGAGCCTCTTCACATGTCAGAATATATTCAGGATATGCCGCAAACGGAGAGCCAGGGTCGATGGAATGATGTAGTGTTGATCTTGGAATGGTCTCGTGGTCTATGGTGTCAGCTTCAAGTTTGCCCAAAACGGCATGCGCGGAGTATGTCCTCCTTGGCCATCCACTTCTTTTCAAGTGCCGTGAATGAAGAAAAGACAGGACTGTGCTGCAGACAGTCTACCATCGCATAGAAGTTATTCCGTCCGCAATTCGATCGCATCTGCTGGATCTCGATTCACCGCGAAGCTTGAATGACGCCATACAACCCCCATACTCGTTTCAAATGTTCAAAACGGCCGACATATACCTTGCCAGAAATCGATAGTTTCTTTCACCTAAATTCCGATGTACCCAGGTCCAACTGTAGAGTGGACAAGGCCGTGCCCCGTCAACGCATAGAACTGCAGTCAAATAGACGATTATCTCCAGACAACCACAAGAGAAAATCTGCCACGAGGTTCCTCATGCATATGCACTAGCCACGCACGTGTCATCTCTTTGCAGGGCTCGTCTCACGCACCTCTCGACGCATCGTTGTGCTGGCTTCAGAAGACCGGCGTGGGAGTGCCTCGCTACGATCACCGTGGGAAACAATATGCGCTGCTGTCAGCGTGATGTTGTGTGGAGGCTTTGATAGGATCGGTGGGTCCACGGATGAGCGGTGAAGTATGATCCTTGCAGAAAACCAGCAAATCTGGACTTCGAGGTGTCGCGTTCTTGTCCAGAGATCCTCCTACTCTTGTCCTGGCACCCTTGGTTTGGAGGTCCACTGAAGCCGCCAAGCCGCATGGAGAATGAATCACACATGAAGGAAGAACATCGATCCAGGCCTTTGGGCTAAGGCTGTTGGCGCCAGCTGCTGACTTTCAAGAGGTGGAAAGGTCATGGTGGAGAGGAAAAGCCCAGCCAGAGCGGGGATGGTTGGAGAGGGGTGATGGAGGGGTAGGTTATGCCTGAGTCGCGCTTGCCGGAAGTCAGTTCCACGACGCCAAAGAGAGAAGGTCTGGTAGAGAGGTAGGTGTACTACGCAATGTTCCATGTATTGAAGTGCCCTCGAAGTAAAGAAGGAATAATGCATCGAGGAATTAAAATCTACTAAGAGAATTTTGGCGTCTTGCATAGCCATGCAGACAGGGAGAACCAGCTAACAAAAGAGACCCCATCCCGAAAACAAAGAATGCAGTGGTATCATGCAACCCAATCCCTCTCTTAAAACGCCTCCAAGCAACCGGGTCACAGCCATCCCTCCCCGTGTCACCGGACATGTCGGGATCCCAGAGACGACTGCCTGCCTATGCAGCACCCACCTTTTTGACGGCACTGTGCCGTGCACGCACCGAATGATCTTTCACGGACAAGTCAAACTCCTAGCCCTCTTTTCTCCTCTTCCCAAGATCTCGTTCCGAAGCTTGGAGGGCACGGCGGCCGCTGCCCAGCATTGCAATGCGCACCGCCGCATGAGATCCATCTCCTCGCCCTTCATCCTCAGCTGGCGCTTAGCCATCTTGCTCTTCCAGAGCTTGGCGCCCTTTTCTTCCTCCTCACACGCACCGTCGAGGGAGCTTCTCAAGAAGCCGTATGCGTCGCCATTGCGCTTCCTGGACGGCTTGGAGACGGGGCCAGACGCTACGATGGACTCGAGGGTCACGCATTCAGCGATCAGCGCCTGGATGCTAGCTGAAAGCTGATTGGAGCGTGCGAACAGATATGGCCAGTAATCTGGACCCCAGAAGGGGTCAGATGCCAAAGCTTCGCGGAGCGCAGGGAGGATGTGGGGTAGCGGAGGCAGACTGAGGCCGGTGGCTGGCGCCTCTTCTACCATGCCGGTGGGCGGGACAGGGGAGGTTGGGGAAGTAGTCGGGGATGTGTTGGCCGAGCCCGCCGGTGTCGAGTGCGCAGAAGCTACGGGAGCGACCGAGAGGAGAGAGGCCGCGATCGTCAGTCGGATGTGGGACTCCGTGTTCAACGTTGCAATGGTCACACAAGCTATACATGCACGTTAGCTTAGTGTCGCAAGCCCGAGAAGGAGCTCGTGTTCGTGCTCGTGCTCGTGCTACGACGTACCTGGACAGCCCCGCGTGCGACACCAGTCCTCTTCCTCGGTGATGAAGCATTGCAGCCAGAGGAAGGCGCCGCGCGCATCCCCTCCAAAGGCCAGCTCAAGGTCCTCGGGCTTGGGGTTGGAGAGGAAAGCTTCGGCCAGCGCCGACGCACGCTTGAAAAGCTCGACGACGGGCATGACCAGCGCATGCAGCAGGTCGCGGTGAAGGAGCCATGTATCCTTGACCTCGCTGTCGCAAGTCTCGTGGTTGCTGCAGAATCTGTTGACGTGGCGGCGGTTATCAGCGGGGGCTCGTGTATCGCGACGAACAGGCGGGGCCGGGGGTCCAACATACTCAGCGTCCCTTGCGAGATAGCTCCTCAGCACCTGGAAGCCCTCCGACGCACAGAGCGCTTCAATATCGTCACGGGGGATCTCGAACGGCGACAGGGCCAAGCTTTCGGAGGCGGTGGTGGGAGACTCCATGGCTTAGATTTCGGGCGATGAGTTCGGAAACATGCAGCGCAGATGGAGCCGGGGAGAGCGTTTGCATTGAAGCACGGGAGCGCAGGTCGACGGGAGGGGTTTTAAGCAGTGGGTGGGAGATGGGAAAAGAGGAGTCGGGGAGCCGCTGGGGAATGGGGTTCAAGGGATTTGAATAAAATAACGAAACCGCGGATGGCTATCCTGGGAAATGGGAACGGGCCGGGGTCAATGACTGCTCTGCGACCGCCGTTTACCCCTTTCGAGAAATCCGCTGGGCGGGGGAAAAGGCCGCAGCAGGTGCGCACGCCATTTCACAAATACCTGCACTACTGAATGCCATGTGGCGATAATGCATTCCGAAATGGCGACGGGCGATGATTGCCATTGGGCTGGACGCGCTCGGCCTGCTTGGGTCGTGGAACCGACGAGAAACGACACGGCGCCACGCGCGCCACACTGAATAGCACGGCTTGCGCAATAGGTGGACGTGGGGGGGCGCAGACCGTGCGATAACGCATGCCGGCCCAACTCAACTCCACATATAAATAAACACATGGCCAGAATGCTGATATCGCTGATGAGAAATGCACAGAAATCAGGCTCAGGCTCAGCAACATCGGCCGACGCAGATCCCGTTCGGTGGGGCCCGGGGTTATGGTGTTAAGCTTCGAGCCCGTCGCATAGTTAGTTTGCACCGCATCCTGGAGAGCTGAACTGCGTACACGTCAGCCAGATCTCGGAACGGCAAATAAGTAGGGAGAGTACCATTCTATATATAAAGCTCGAGGCTCATGGTAACACTAAGCATTGCAGACACATTGTAAAAGAGAGTTTCTAGAATCACGTGGCAGTCTATTCACACGCCCGTAGTGCTCTCAAATTCCTAGACTTTATTACTTATCACTATCCTGTTTTTCACCATGTTCCTCCAACTCTCCTCCCACCTTTACACCCCCTATTCCATTCCCAAGCTCGAGGCTCGAAGCCACACTACATGTCCTATCCACAGCGCTCAAAACCCTTCCTAAAATCGCCTGTTAGTCTATTCATTCGCCCCTGCTGCTTCTTATTCCTATTTCCTTACTACTTATTAATGTCTGGATTTCCTCCATCCGCTCCTAGCTCTCCCCTCTGATTACTGGCCTACTATCTGTTTCCCAAGCTCCCAAGCACGAGTTTCGTGGCATTGTTGCATGATTGAGCATATCACTTAACGCGCTTTCTAGAACAATATAACAGTTGACTTGCTTACCTTCTCTACCTCTACATCCTAAGATCTTGTCGCGAACCACCTTCCTTTTTCCCTCCCGCTGCTTGTAGCTCTCCTCTTTAATTATTGCCAGCTCTCTCTTTTGTAAGCCCGAGTTCTATTCCACTCCTGGCTCTCCTCCTTGTTCATGTACATACTATCTTCCTCACTAAGCTCGTAATCCATGGCGGTATTGCGACGAGGTCATAGCACGTCACAGCGATGTACTAGAACGATATAATAGTCTATTAACTCGCCTTTTCTGCTCTGAAATCCTTGGGTGTTGTCATGAAACACTATCCTATCTAACCCCACCCCCCCTCCTTGCTCTTGTGCATGCTATCTTTTTCACTGAGCTCGTTGTCCATGGCGGCATTGCATCAAGGGCATTGCAAATTACAGCCTTAAAGCCAGGACAGAGCATATTACAGCATCGTAACAAGAGCATAGCACACCACAGCATCCTTCCAAGAACATCTCGCATCGCATCACCGTCACAGCAATGCACAAGAAGCTCCATGATTTTGGGGACAATTATGGTATTGATCAGAACAGACAAAAAACACCCGCAAACAAGAAACAAATCTATACATGCAAGAAACAACTATTTCTACAAAAACAAACCAAAACACAATCCATCCACCGGAATGCCCGTAGGCAGGAAGTTTCTCTAACGCCGCCAAATGCCGTTAGCAATGCCCGTAAGCCAGTTTACCCTCTGGGCGCCATGCTGATGCTCATTAAACTCCAAAAACGCATGCCGGAGTCATAACTAATTATACACAGGTTCAAAAAACAAACACAGAAAACTTTTCTCCCCCAGAAAGAAACCACGCCATTACTCCTACTCCTCCATCTCATCGTCATCCAGGTTTACCTGGGCATCAACCCAGGCCCCAGCTGCCTTAGCCTGGATGGCTGGCTGGGCGAACCACTCGTCGAAGACACCCTCAAGCGCGGTGTCGCCGAGGTAGATAGGCATGGGATCCGGCATCCCATCAACCCCGAGCTGGAACTCGGTTGGAGCGAAGACGTCGTCGCTAGCGGTGGGCTCGGAGAAGATGCCCGGAGATGCGACAGTTGCCTGTCGAAGCTTGGATGGCTTGGCAGGGGTGTGCTTGGTGTATTTGGCCCGCTGGATGCTGACCGGATCCTCGGTGTCTGGTTCAGCAACCGGACCTGCGGCAAAGGCAGATTCGGCGACAGGAGGCTCGGCAACAGCAGGCCCGGGGACAGGAGGGTCGATAACAGTAGGCTCGGCGAC
Source organism: Clohesyomyces aquaticus (assembly GCA_002105025.1). Classification (NCBI taxonomy): domain Eukaryota; kingdom Fungi; phylum Ascomycota; class Dothideomycetes; order Pleosporales; family Lindgomycetaceae; genus Clohesyomyces; species Clohesyomyces aquaticus. The sequence goes on along the minus strand of MCFA01000102.1, from coordinate 75,408 downwards.
AGGGGACTCGACAATGGGAGCTGGAGCCGGAGCCGGAGCTGGAGCCGGGAGTGTGGCGTGCGCCGGCGTTGGTGCAGGCGGGGGCGGTTGCGTCCAGGGGTCATTGTCGGGGCGTGGTGTGCTGTGGAAGATCGAGGAGCTATTGAAAGTAAAAGGGTCGTCAAAGATCGAGGAACCGTTGAGAGATTCGAAGGCCGAGACATTGTTGACAGGTTTCGGGGTTGGGAACATAGGTGACTCAGTCGTTGCTGAGCGCGGATGGAGGTCTCGCAATGAAGCCGAGTTGCCGTGGGAATCAAACGGTGTGAAGTCGTTGAGGGATGGGCCGTCTACCTCGGACGTGTTGGGGGTGTGCTCGGTCTTGCGCTTTTTCAGCGGCTTGTCGTTGGCCAGGATGTCGAGGGCAAAGTATTCGGGGAGCTCGTCTTCCTCGTCGGAGCTGATGTCGAAGAAGGCATCTTGGAGGGCGAACGTGCCGGACGACTGCCAGGGCTTTCGGGCGGGGATCTCCTTGACATCCTTGACCTTGATTCCTGATTCGAGACGCTTGCGTTTGTCGCCGGCGGAGCCTGTCGCGAGCTTCTTCGCTGCGTCTACAGCCCAGGCTTTGGCCATTGACTGCTCCTGTGGGTCGACGTCTCGGAGAACTCGTTTGAGGAGAGCGCGGTCAGATGCTTTGTTCTTGCGCGCGTTGTATTGCTTGCGCTCGTTGTGTTCGCTCCTATCGCGTCGCTTGTAATTCTTCGTGCCGCGTCGCCCTTTTCCTGTGAGTGGACTGTAGGCATTGAGAGGCTCATTCTCATCGGGATCGAGAGGAATGGAGTTGTCGCCCCAGGTTTTGGTGTTGTGATTCAATGGCACGGCCTTTCCGGAGCCCGAAGGCTTGATGGTGGGGTTGGAAGGCTCGGCGGGGATGTTGGGTTGGGGTTTGCGGTTCGACGACACGGGCTCTTCGAGGACCAAAGGCTGGATGGGGAGGTAGGAAGTGTCGGTGTTAGTTTCCGAGGGCGTGAGGCTCCGCCTGATCTCCTCCTCTTGGACGGGGGTGAGCATGGGTCGCATGCCAGGCAGCCAAGAGAAGATGTGTTTGATTCTACTGCTCCAAGGTGCGGCGGACGGCTGGGTGACGGCACGCGTGGGTGTCTGCGCGGCCGTGTCTGGTGACTGTGGTGACTTTGATGTCTGTTGTGGCTGTAGAACATATCGAGATCCTGAGTGGTCGACAGCTTCGGGATCCGGCGTGTGGGCGCCCCAGCTGCGGTCTTTCTCCATCTGCTTGCGGTGCTTGTTTACCAGCACTTCGTTCTTCGCGCGCAGGACCTTGCGGACAAGTGCTTCTCCGGTCGCGTCGTTCATCGGGTACGGAGGGCCTTCTGTGGTGTCGGTCAGTTGTTGGAGGCGCGCGATTTCTTCCTTGGCTCCTTGAAGTTCCAGCTCGAGTTCGGAGACCTTCTTCTCGAGTGCTTGATTTTTCTCCTTTTCCTCTTCACAAGATGAATTAGTCTGTCAATGGGGGGAAAGAAACCGTCAAAACTCACTATCCAGAGCAGACTTCCTCTTCTTCTCTGGGAGGACTTGGAGGGGAGATGTTTGCTCCTTTGCGGAGCGGAGGCGGCGGGTGGTGGCCATTGTGAGTGTGTTTTGGCCGAGTGAGGTAGGTGTTGTTGTGATGGCAAGAATCGTGAACTTTCGCGGAAGTTGCGGTCGTGCCAAGCGAGATTAGGTCATCATTGTTAGTCATCAGCCTTGGCAAGAACCTGCACCTCGTGTACCGTGGAGGGGAATTCGACCACAGCACTTCCTCCTATCGTGATAAGATGACAAGCTCTAACGTGCTGAGGAAATAGAACAAAATCAATGCCTTTAGTGGGATACCACAATCGGTGGAGAGGAAAACGGACGGATCTCTCTACCGCCCAACGGCCACGGGCTCTACTTATTTGGCAGATGACGGTATCTCTTTTCCCCCATATGGCTCTAGTAAAAGGCTATAAGGACCCGCTCCGTTCTATTTTCTTACCCTGTCGGTCTCTGCTGCTCTGTATGGACTGGATGACTTCTGGCGGAACCTTTCTTAGATTCAGAAAAAGTCAATATATAATGCATTTCAGGCTTGTGGGTGCTTACGGCTTTACAGAATAATCTATCCTTTGTCTTTATATTGCTCTGGTAGCGGACTATTTCCTGATTCTTTTTCTATTTAGTAATCCCTGGTACGTCTAGTTATTCTCTAAGAATAAAAATAGCACTGACCCCAGAGACTGCGCAGGCCAAGCGAGCATTTGTAGTTTAACGGAACAAGCTCTCTTTTTTCCTTGTATACAGTTCTGGTAGGGGACTACAATGTTATTTCCTCTCAATTTAGTAATCCCTAGTACTTCCAGCTATTTTATAAGAATGAGACAGCACCGACGTCTAGAGTCCTGCGCGGACTACGCCAGCATTAGTCTAGCCTTTAGAGTGTCTGCAGTTTAACAGAACAAGCCATCCTTCTTCCTTGTATATATTTCTAGTAGAGTACTATTCCCTTACTCGGTCTCTAGTTAGTAATTACTAGTACCTCCAGCTATCTTATAAGAATCAGAGTAGTTCTTTGTAAGGGTTCTCCGCGCACATATACATGTACACAGTAAGCGCCATCGGGCCCGACTCTGCTCATAAGTTCAACGAGACCAGAGAGGAGGCGGGAAATTCATCTTGGATATAAAGTTTCTACGCTTTCGTTTCCCTACACCTCCGCTCCAGTGATGGTTGTGGTAGGCTAAAGCCCACCTCCGGTGGGCGGGCATGAACGAGTCGAAACTGATAAGAGCTAGAAACGGAAAACGGATCTAGGAAAGGTATAGCTAGATGGTATCAGAGTGAGTATCCTTGTATCTTGTGTTGGCTATACTATTACACTATTTCTTTCTAGAGGAAAAATGGCTAGGTATAATATGGAAATAGTAGAGCTAGAAGCAATGACTGTCAAGCTACTCTGAGTTGGTGGGAAACAACCACAGTGCATCTTATGCGCTTTTCAAACAATTCACGCCTCTTGGCGCGTGCTGTAGTATTGATATTGTTCGACTAGTAGAACACTTATACTTCTCTTCGGAATGACATGGACTAGTTGCAAATAGGATAAAATTACTTTGGGTTATGTGCGATTGGCAGCATTCGCTTTGCGGTACGCCCGAGCCGTATAGCGTAGGTCCGTACCTCTGTTTAGTAAGGCCGTTCTTAAATTGGTATATCTAACCAGCCCATACAGCCCAGTCCGTCCCTGAACATCACTGCTCCGCTCCAGCAAGGAGCCTACCTCGCTGCAGCTCTTCATCTCCTATAACTCTTGCCCTCACGACAAATTATTTCAGTCAAAATCAACTTCGCGGTCAGAAATACCTCTTTTCGCCGCCTCTATACCTAAGATAATATGCAAAATTCTACTTGGTTACTCCTTACCGGAAATCGCTGTCGGTTAGGGGTCCTCCACAAATCGGCGCTTGACACTTGAGGGATATTCTCAATCAAAGACAACACGTAAACAAGGCCTTTCGTGTCTCAAATGTATCTTCGTAAGAAGCTTTCAAGACCTAAGCCTAGTAAAAAGTGATATATTGCTAACCCGGGGTCAGAGTGTAAGGTTCTGGAACTGCCAACTCCGTCACTTCCCCTTCCTGCATCAACCTCTGTCAAGTGGACATGGCAATTCAATTTGAGCCAAGACAAAGGCTACGGGGTTGGCAAGGGTTATTTGAGAAGCACCAATAGGCCGAGATCGGTGGTTTTTCTGGTCGAGTTGGACCTCGCGCCACGCCACCCGCTTCATCAACAGCCTTTTTGTGACTTAATTAGACGCCACTGCTCGGCCGTCTGCTCTGAGCGTTGTGCGTATGTTGCGCCTAGTAATCTTGCACCAAATAAAATCACACCAGGAGTAGGGGAAGCTTGAGGAGAGGAAGCGTAGGAACGATCCTCAATTTTGCCATCTCGCCTTCAGCTCCTCAGCTCCTTCACTTTCAGCCTGATACCGGTGAACAATGCGCCGCCTGAAACGTTCGCTCAATATGTTGGTCAACTGCATAAGCGAACGACGTGCTTCGTTGTTATGCTGTAATTAGCTGGGTTTGCGCCACCGCAGCGCCACAATCACAGCAATTTGTGCCTCACTCAAGCAAGTTCTGGAAGGATGGGAGATACCGACACAAATATTAACGAGATACAGAGACGTGTGAGTATTTTCAACATAGGGATAGGCACGAGAAGCTCTTCGTTGACTTGTCGTGCGAGAGCATTGCCCAAATGGTCTTCAGTGGAACTTCCCTATTTTGGTCGTCGACAATCCTGGACCCATTTCGTGGCTTTTGTTGCGCCGCAACCTCCTTTGAGTATCTTCCGGGAGCCCTGAAGGCAGGCCAGCTTTGTTCACAGCCCTCGCTAATTTTCACCGCCAGAGGTTGCCTTGCAGTCTCATTGCCAGTCGTCTCGCCGCCGTGGAGCTATATATGTCCTGGGTCTTCTTCTAAATCCCAAGACCCCCGTGTTCGCTGAAACCAATGGGCCACCGTATTTACGCCTTCTAAAGATTTAAATCTACTTCAAACACCACGTTCGTATCGTAAGTGTGGCGGTTTTGATACCTTCAACCCCATCATTCTGACGTTCATTTAGGCTGCATATTAAAATGTCGGTTGGAAACATCTTCGTAGGAGACATCACCCAGGCGCAGCAGAGCCTTCTGGATCTGATTGACAACCTTCATTTTGCTCGAATCGACGGAATCCAGTTGCCACGCATCGTAGTCGTCGGCGATCAATCGGCGGGTAAGAGCTCGGTTCTGGAAGCTGTCACCGGCATTCCTTTCCTCCGCCATGCAGAAGCCTGCACAAAATTTGCAACCGAATATCGTCTACGGCGTGCCAAAGAGAATGGATTCAGTTTCCAGATAATACCTGACCAGAGCCGACAACCCCACGAAATAGGGCAACTCCAAAGGTTTGCTGCGACCGTGAACGAGGATACGGACTTTGAGGCTGTAATGCGCGCCGCAGTCAAAGAAATTGCGCCTCAAGGAATGTCCGTCAGATTCGCAGCCAAGGACGTCCTTGTTGTCGAGAAATGTGGCCCCGATCTACCCATGCTTACAGTGGTTGATCTTCCGGGGCTAGTCTCCGTCGCAAACAGGGACCAATCAAAAGAGGATATCTTGGCCATTGAGGACCTCACGGACAGGTACATGAGAAGCTCGCGGACGATTGTTCTTGCTATTGTCAGTGGCAATCAGGATTATGCCCACCAGAAAATCATCGCGAAAGCAAAGCGCTTCGATCCTGAAGGGAACCGCACGATTGGAGTCCTTACCAAGCCGGACCTCACAAGCACCATCAACCTCGAACAGAGATTCATCGCGCTGGTTAAAAACCAAGATCCCGAGGTCCAGTTCGCTCTTGGTTGGTACGTCGTACTTAACCCAAGCGCCCGCGAACCTGGACTAGAGCTTGCACTTGAAGCTCGCCAACAACAAGAGGATAGGTTTTTCTCGGAGAGTAACTGGAACGTCCTCCCCACCGAAGTCAGAGGAGCCAACGCATTGAAGCAGAGACTCAGTCTCCAGCTGATGCGCCATATTGCCAAATACGTACCGAAGCTTCAAAGAGAGATCCAAGAAAAGCTCAGTGAAGTCAAGAGAGACCTAGAACTGCTTGGAACGGGAAATGACGACCCTGATGAATTGAGACACATCCTTGTCGGTCTTTGCGAGGAGTCACGAGACCTGGTGTCCGCCGCCGCCGATGGCACGTATAAGAACCCACCAGGCAGAGCATTCTTCCCAAAAGTCAAGAGAAGGGTGGCCCCGAACGCGTCAACGCCCTCTCAAAATCTTCGCGCGCGTGTTGTTTACGAGAACATGGAATTTGTGACCAAAATGGAAAATGAAGGTCGTCATTCAAACTTGCTGCAAGGTCTTTCGATGGAGGACTATGCACGAGACGTGGTCGAGGGTTTTATTGCTGACAATGTTGGTACTGAGTTCCAGGGCGACAACAACCCTCGCCTGGTATACGGTATCTTTCCAGCATTTTTCGAGAATTGGTCCACGTACGCTCTTGAGCACGTGAACAATGTTGAGGCAATCTGCAACCAGTTTCTTAGAAACATAGTTGAGAAGAAGTGGCCCTATCACATGCGCCAGAAGTTACAAACCGAATTTCTGGACCCTCACATGAAGAAACTCTTGGAGCACGCAAGGAGAGAAGTTGAATTGCTCTCGAGAGATCAAGAGTATGAGGTCCGGTCCTACGATACTGAATACACAAAGCTTTTGGATGCATGGCGAGACGCTAAGGCCGAGGAGGATGATGAGGACGGTTTGTCCGCAGAATCTAGGAACGCACAGGAGCTGCTTCAGAAGGCGTTGATCCATTACGATGTAGGTCAGCCCCAGAACGGCTCCGTGTCTTGACTAACTTCGCCTCAGCTTTCCGCCAAAGTCTTCATCGGCAATGTCATTACTCAGGTAGTGGAACGGCATCTCTTACAAGGACTCTATCAACTATTTCTTCCGTCCAGAATCACCAAAATGAAGGTCGCGGAGATTGAAGACATTGCCCTTGAGAGCGCCGAGACGAGAGAAAGACGAAAAACCCTCCAAGATAAAAAGACAGCAATCGAAGCCTCCCTTGATGCTGGCCGGGCCATTGAAAGAAGAGGAGAAATCAGACATGTGAGTCACACATCGGGGGCTTGAACCTCACCTCTGACTTATCGCCAGTACACTAGAGTCGCTCTCGATGACTCTGGAAGTGATTCCGAAGAAGGAAACAAAGTAAAAGATCAGCCGCGGACGCTCCACCGCCGACCAGTTCCCGGAATGGCGCAACAGCAGGCGCAAGGTAGTTACCAGCAACCGCACTCAATGCAGTCAAGGGGTGGGGTTCCTCCCAGTTCCGGAACGCCCAGTTACAATAGCAGCTCAAATGGGCGAAGTTTGCCTGGCGAATGGGTTGGTACCAACGGGGGAGATGCTCCTCGGCCTACCCACACCCCACCACAGTACACCGCACCACCAATACCAGGATCTTTCGGAACACCTGCCCCCTCCCGGTCACCGAACAGGCAGCCGGTGTATCAGAAAGCAGCTCCGCCTATACCTAACCACAATGGAGTTTCACCACCAACCACGCGGAGTGAGCTGGAAGACAGACGAAAGTACGAGCTGGAGTCCTAATGATCAGCTCGGAATGTCTGATTGTAATGATCTGATGGTAAAGCAGACAAATGAGCTGGGGGGACGGGCGGAGGGTCGGGGCGAGATGCAAGTGACCGGAAGGAACAACTGTGGGGGACGAATGTAATCAGCGACCAGGTTTTCACACTCATCTTTTTCACAGGATCGTTTCGCGCTATGGTATCATGCAATTTCGATTTCTACCTACTTCAACATACATTGCCTGTTATAACGCTGCCTCGCTCTGGGATATTAAATTCCGTTCTCGAAGGCCACTTACTAGATGGAACGCTGCCTACTGGTCTATTTCTGCAGAATGAAACCCGTGAACTGGACCAGGCCATCGCAAGGGCAGGTTTGGTTGGCCCCAATCTTCAAGCCTGCAGAGCACAAGGTCTAAGAACGTGCTATGTAGCAGAGCTCTGTCACAATTCATCGATAAGATCTACCGGGCGGTTTATGTATTGCACAAAGTGATAGAGACATACACCTCGAGATTCTGTTGCAATTCGACAAAATCACTGAATAGCCCTCTGTGGGCTTAGAAGACAAAGTTTAATAGAATTAGGCGACAGGAAAAGCTAATCGGAGTACCCTGAATGCAGCTCATCATTGACAGTATGAGATAGAATCGGTGTGCGAATTAATGGGATAATATCCAAGGGTCTGAGGTGTGAATTGTACGATCATGTGATCGCTCAAGATCAAAGTAGTCTTGCAGATTCTCGGTTCTTACAGTTCAATGAATCAAATAATTCTTTTTTATAGATGGTTGTCATGGAAGAAAAGAAAAGTTCCTGTTCATTTGGGTGGTCATGGTACCAGGCGAGAGGTCCGGGCTTGGCCGCCGACTACTACCTCTCCGACCCTTGCTCGCCAGCTTCCGTGCATCATCAACCTCGACCCTCCGCCCAATTCCCTGCAAACTATCGCGCAACATGGAAGGCCTCTTCTACAACGTGAAATACGGGTATGCGACTATGTCCAGATGCTCCTCGGCCCCTTTCTGATGAGAAAACAGCTACATCGAGGGCGTCGTGCGCGGCTATCGCAATGCGCTCCTCACCAGCCAGAACTACAGCAACCTGACGCAATGTGAGACCATCGACGGTATGCCCTAGCCCTGGTGCGAATGAAACCGGCGCTGCTTACAAGTCCCGCAGACGTAAAGCTCCAGCTTTCCCCAGCTTACGGCGACTTCCTCGCATCGCTGCCACCTAATCCATCCACCTCCGCCCTCGCCAACAAGACCACCGAGAAGCTCGTGTCCGAGTTCCGCTACGTGCAGGCCAATGCGACCGGCTCTCTCGGAAAATTCATGGAGTACCTCACCTATGGATACATGATTGACAACGTCGCGCTTCTGATTACGGGCACCCTGCACGAGCGAGACACACGGGAGCTGCTGGAGAGATGCCACCCGCTCGGCTGGTTCGAGACGATGCCGGTGCTGTGCGTTGCGACCAACATTGAGGAGCTGTACAACTCGGTCCTGATCGAGACGCCTCTTGCGCCCTACTTCAAGGGCTCGCTCAGCCACCAGGACCTGGACGAGCTCAACATCGAGATCATCCGGAACACGCTATACAAGAACTACCTCGAAGACTTCCACAACTGGGTCAATACCACACCGGAGGTGGCAGGGACGCCCACGGCAGAGGTCATGACTGAGGTGCTGGAATTCGAGGCCGACCGCAGGAGCATCAACATCACCCTCAACTCGTTTGGCACCGAACTCTCAAAGGCCGACCGAAAGAAGCTGTACCCCAACTTTGGCAGACTCCATCCGGAAGGGACCCTGATGCTTTCAAGGGCAGACGACGTGGAGGGCGTGCGCATCGCCGTCGAGAGCGTCGCGGATTACAAGGCCTTCTTTGACCAGACCGGTCTCAGCCAGAGCGGCGGCGGCGGCCTTGGAAACATGGCCGGCGGTGTTGGCGGAGAGTCCCGGAGTCTGGAAGATTTGTTCTACCAGAAGGAAATGGAAATCTCGAAGCTGGCTTTCACTCGACAATTTACGCACGCCGTGGTGTATGCTTGGGTCAAGCTGCGTGAGCAGGTTAGCATGTTTCCTTGCTTTTTCTTGGAACAAGACGACCAGATGGCTGACTCTGACTCTGTACAGGAAATCCGCAACATCACCTGGATAGCGGAATGCATAGCCCAGAACCAGAAAGAGCGGATCGGAAGTTACATTAGCGTGTTCTGAGTGTGAGGGAACGAAGTTAAGTTTGAATAGATGTAATCTAGCGTGTTGGGCCTGCCATAACTAGTTTCCCGGATCGGCGCACAGGGTCTGGTTTGTATGTATATCCGTTAATCCAAAGTCTTTGTACATCTCTGAAGGGGTGTCTGGTTCTACGCTGTTCCATGACTGCGCTCCATGAGAGACCGTCATCTTCAGTGCCGACGTCGATCGGCCCAACCGCGCGAGACTTTTCCCCACCACATCTTCTAAACATCTCGATGCGAGGCTATCGCATACATGATACCTCCCTTATCATAGCGCCGACCGTCCCGTCAATACCCCGCGTGAAGAAAAATCGAGACCCTCGCATCGACCTAAAAACGCGCTCCACTACCTTGCCTTGCCCGACGCCGTTTCTTGACGTAGGATTCGGAAACTCTCCCGCTGTTGGTTGTTCCGACGGCGGCCTAGGCTTCACAAGGGTTGGGTAGGTGTCGGTTGGTGGTGTGTGCAGGTGGCTGGACTGAAACTAGCGTGGTAAATAAGAACAATTTGCGCTTATTTACCTTGGCCCGGGCGTTCTTGAGAGTTTTGCCAGTTATGAGGCCGACTCAATGATCGGAAATCGATCCCTGGTAAGTGTTGATTGCGAATGGCTTGGGAGGGTTCCCGCTGTGAAAACCTGCTAGATCGTATAATGAATTTTCAATTTTGGAAATCTTTGTTCAGGACGTGTTTCGTGGACTATACCTAACTACCATTTCTTGTCGAAGATATTCGGCCCATTCCGAGCAGCGACGTTGGACGCACACCCCGCGCTAATACTCCAGGAATCGTTAGAGTGGGGTAGGTATCTCAAGGCTCGCACCCTGACATCTCCAACATCTTCCCCTTCTGCCAGGCAGGCTCCACACACCTCAAAACATCTCCACAAACCCACCACCCTCCCAACCTTCCCTCGCCCACACCCCATTCTCCACCACCCACCATGGGCTCCGTCGTCCTCCCACACCTCCGCACAGGCTGGCACGTCGACCAAGCCATCCTCTCCGAAGAAGACCGCCTCGTCGTGATCCGCTTCGGCCGCGACGCCGACCCCGACTGCATGCGACAAGACGAAGTCCTTTTCAAAATCGCCGAACGCGTCAAGAACTTCGCCGTGATCTACGTGTGCGATCTCGACGAGGTGCCCGACTTCAAAGCCATGTACGAGCTCTACGATGCTTGTACGGTTATGTTTTTCTTCAGGAACAAACACATGATGTGCGATTTTGGAACGGGAAATAATAATAAGCTGAATTGGGTGCTGGAGGATAAACAGGAGTTGATTGATATTATTGAAACGATTTACAGGGGCGCAAAGAAGGGGAGGGGGTTGGTGGTTAGTCCGAAGGATTACTCGACGAGGTATCGGTATTGAGGGGTCGCTTCTTGATGGGTCTGGAGATTCTTGTGGACGGTTGGGGGGGCCACATGAGGCGGATGGTGTCAAAGAGTTGGAGAAGATTGTGTGGACGGGATGGATGATGCATTGCTGCCTGGATGGAGAGGGCGAGGGTATGCGATCGCATCGAGAATTGTGGTGCAGAGCTTTGAAGATCGTCTCAACGCGTACGTTCGTGTTGTCCGAACACTGAGGAATTGTTATTGACAGACTTAGTTGGGAGCAGGATACTAAAATCGGGCATCGGCTATGTTGTATCTGAGGGAGTTCATCAGGTTTCAATTTCAGCACATTCATGCATTCCAGAGCATTTCAATACCCAGTAATACGATTACCACGAGATCAAATCATCAAACAAATAGCTCGATCGGACCATAGACTTCGTGATTCATGTGTGCAATACCTAAAGCAAAATCATTTCTTCTCCAGTCCCACCCCAGCACTCCCACCAACCTCCCACAGCCCCGCTCTAGCGCCCCTCCACACCTCCTCCAAGATCTGCCTCCTGGGCAACAAGCTCGGAAACACAACCACCACGTCTTCTTCCCCTTTGACCACAATCGACAGATAAAACCTGACCTCGAAGCCCTTGAACGCTTCGTGGATGAAGATATCCTGAATACTTGTCGTGGGTATGAAGCGCTTGGCGGAAGTGGTCAGGTACGTGGACGAGGAGGTTGATGTCTGGAGACCGAGGGAGCGGATGATGAGGAGGGATTCTTCTGCGAGTGAGTTAGTCAGAGTTTTGGTCGAATTACATACAAAGAACGGAGAGGAGTGTGGGAGGAGAGGGGAAGGTATACCTGTGTATCCTCTCCTAACAACAGCCAGTATCACGACTGCGGCACTGGGGACTAGATACCTCCACGGCAAAGAATGGGCTAGCTTGATGAGCCAGGCTTCGGCCACGCCGCCCAGACATATTGCTAATATGTCTGTTGGTTTTCCGGACTCGAGGCGCCATTTTGTCCATACGCCGACGATAGCAATTGTTCCGGCGAGGAGGCGTGTTAGAATCGAGAGGTAGTAGAAGAACAGCGCTGGGAGCGTCTTTGGGACGGGGCGTGTGGATACTGTGAAGGAGATGGTGGACGGGGTTGGTTGGAGGGTGGTGAGGGCTTGGGAGGGCGGAGATGTTATGCGCTGGAGGACGGAAGACATGTTCGAAATGGGTTGTTATCGGAGGACCATTCTGGGAGGGGGAACATCCGACTGTGGTCGAATGTTGATGGCATGGCATTTGGAAGTCGAGCTCTCAGCCCTATCGGCAACAACCGAGCTGGAGATGGAAGGCGGCCCAAGCTCCAAGTTTTGGCAGGAATTCACGACGCTTGGCAGGCGGCTCAACCTCTGGCGCCGAACCTTTTGCGCTCAACCCTTGCGCCTAACTCCTGCGCCGAACCTTTGCGCCCAACCCTTGCGTCGAACTCCTGCGCCCAACCCTTGCGTCTAACCTCTGCGCCTAACCTCTGCGCCTAACCTCTGCGCCTAACCTCTGCGCCTAACCTCTGCGCTCAATCTTCTCCCATTCACTTCCCAGGCTTTAACCCCAAGCTACAAGAGAGCAAAGGTACTGCATCCCTTCCTCCGCTGGAAGGTCCTTTGCTCACAAAACCCCCCAGCCACCTCGACAATGCCGTCCCCAGAGTCCCCAACCCGTACCTCTCCCCCAGCAAAATCACATGCACGCTCACGATCCCGCTCTCCCCGCCCCGAAAAAGAATGCAGTAACATCCACCCAGACCGACAGCATCTCCGCTCACGCTCCCGTTCTCCACCCCGCAAACCCAAGAACTTCTCTGGCCTGAAATGGAAGAAACACGACCGCCGAGACGATGGTGACCGTGACGACGAGCGGAATGTTGGCCGGGGGTACCGGGCGCAGGAAGAGGACAAGAGGCGAAGAGATCGGAGTCGAGATCGAGAGAGGGAGGAGCGGTATGGTGGGGACCGAGAACGAAGTCGAGGGGGAGACAGGGATCGAGAGAGGCGAGACGAGCGAGACGATAGAGGGGGGCGTGGTGCACGAGATCGAGGCGGCGATCGGTATGGAGGACGGGACCGAGATCGTGACAGCCACCGGGACCGAGAACGGGATCGATACAACCCCGACTCTGACCGTCGGCCCAGAGACAAGGATCGCGATCGCGAGCGCGATTCGGGACCGCCGCGCGAGAAGGACAAATCCAAGGTGAAGAAACCAGATAAGCCTTCTGCACCCGCGGCCGCGGCGCCCGCTCCTCCAGGCGAACCCATGATCATCGTCACCGTGAACGATCGGCTGGGAACCAAAGCGCAGATCCCGTGCTTCGCTTCGGATCCGGTGAAGGTTTTCAAGGCGATGGTGTCAGCGAAGATTGGTCGGCCGGCGCATGAGATTATGTTGAAGAGGCAGGGGGAGAGGCCGTTCAAGGATCATATTACGCTGGGGGATTATGGGGTTTCGAATGGAGTGCAGTTGGACCTTGAGTTGGACACTGGGGATTAGTTGTTTAGCTAGTCTGGGGAAGACAGGAGTTGGGGAAAGATGAAATGAGGGACACTGGGTCTGGGAGATGGAAAGCTCTGGGTGGGATTCTTGGATGGTAAGCGACGGTCGTCGAACATGTGTGTATATGCATTTGATACCCTAGTATCATGACGAAGTGGAATAGAACTCGAGTTCGCCGTTGCTTGCAGACCTCCTTGTATGCAGGCATCACCTCGTCGTCATGTACGCGCCGTCACCATCGTCCAGAGTGATCTCACGATGCTTGACCGCTCTCCAACGGGCAGTCGAATTTAGCAATCGCTCTTCGGAACTGAACCCAGAATTTCCGAGGATAACTCGCTTTCCAATTGCATGCAAAAACATCACTCATCCGCGTCCTCCTCCTTCGCCGCTACTCGACTCACATCCAATCCCTTCCTCCTCGCATACTTCTCATTAACCACCTCAACCGGCTCCTGCCTCTCCCTCTTCAGCACCGGTATATAATTCCCCTTCGCCTTCGGCACATCGTCCCCATCAAACACCCTCGGCCTTGTCTTACTAGACTTATTCGCTGGTCCCTCTACCTCATCCGTCCCATCACCCACCCCATATTTCCCCTGGCGGGCAACCGTATCCATCAACAATGCACCCAGCGTCTCCTCCATCTTTCTTCCGCGCCACACCTCCCACAGATCATCCATAACTCCACCCCTCCCCCACTTCCCCCTCCCAATCCCACCCCCTCCACTCCTCCCTTTCGGTTCCATGCCCCCCGGATCTCCGACGAAAATCCAGGCTAGCGAGTCCTCGTACCCGTGTTCCCGGACCTCGGAAGATTCGATATCCTCGGCGGCAGGGAACACGCAGTCCCAAAGTACTAGTGGGGCATCTGATGCCATTTCGTATTTCGGCCGCGTGGGGTTTTGGGAGATGTCGAGGAGAGAGGGGATCAGGGATGCGGGTTCGAGACCCTGCCCGATGAGGAAGAGGATCGCGATTATGCTGCGGACTTGGTGCCAGAGGAAGGCGGAGCCGTGGAGGACGAAGGCGTACATTTTCGGTCCCTCAGACCCAGGCACAGAGTCAGAAGCGGATGAAAAAGAAGTAGAATGAGACGATTGAAGGCTAGAATGTGAGAGGTATGCGGGCAGGGAGAGTGGTGAGATTTCCTCGATCGAAGCGTGGAAGATGCGGCGCTGGAAATTAGTGATTTGCTTGCTGGCGTCGATTTTGCAGAAGTTGCGGAAGTCGTGCAGGCCGATTAGGGAGTCGCACGCGGTTCTCATAGCGGCGATGTCGAGCCAGCCTTCGCGCATGAGCGTTGAGCTAGCATCTGTAGGGTCCTGGCCTGTCGGAGCATAGAGGCCTGATGATCCGGGGTTCGGGCTGAAGCACGGGTTGGTGAAGAAGTACTTGTACCGGCGCTCTTTGCAGGAAAAGCGGGCGGAGAAGTCGGCCGGCGGATTGGGACACCAGGCGTAGATGCGGATGTCGGGTGGGAGAACGCGGTTCAGGAGTTGGATGTATGGGAGCTCGTCTGAGGCGTCGTCGAATGGCTCGGTTTCTGGAGTCTCAGGCTCGCTTTCGAAGCCAGATAAATTAAATTCGGTGTCTTGGTGGGACGCTGCTTCTTCGACTTTTTCTGAAGGTGCTTCTTCTGGTCGCTCTGGTTTCGGCAGTGGTCGATTACTTCGAATCCGCACACCGATGACTTGTCCAAACGCACTCACTCCTCGGTCCGTTCTTCCGCATTTGGAGTACTCGCAACCATCCCAGTTCACTTCTGCGCCTTGCCGATCCCATATTGAGATTTTCTTTTGGTCTAGCCTCCCGTAATCACCATTCTTCTCTCCAGATTCCGGGGTGGGATTGATAAGCCTTGTTTTCATGAGTGCTTTCCAAAGCTCTTCCTCGATCGTGGGGAGTGGAGTGGTGTTGTTCTTGTGATGCTCAAAGCCATTATACTTCTGGCCCAGATATGCAAACTTGAGCGCAATCAATCTCGTACTGTATTTGGATGCATCGAAATCTTTGGGTTGGTGTCTTGGTGGTTTGCGATATGGTACGGGCTTTTGCTCTCCAGTCTTAGTGGCGATTGGATATTCAACACAAGTTGCTGGATTCGGCGCTGGTGGTCCCGTCCGAAGTTCTTTCTGGGCACAAGGCTGCTGCTGCAGTTTTTCTTCCAGCTCTTTAATTCTAGCGATCAATTGTTTCTGATTCCATGCTTCATAGCCCTTCGCCGAGCTCATCGCGCCTTCCGTATTTATGAGCGCACGACGTGGAACCCTGGAAAGTTTGTGAAAACTGCGCTTAGGGCAGAATAGACGGTGGAGGGAGATCTGAAGCTCGGGAAAGGAGTGTGTGAGCTGCGAAGCGACCAGCTTCATAATTTGGTGGGAGAAGAATACTGGAGGCAACACATTTTCGTTTGACTCAAGGCGGGGCGGGACGGAAGTCCGCCATTCTTAGCAGCAGCTCCGCTCCGCTCCCTCGAGGTCCCTCCGAACTTGAATGAGTCCCACCTCAACCAAGATCAATCCTCGAATTCATTAGCAAGCATCGTTCGATCGGGAGGCATACCGGCTCTAAAACGCTCAGCCTCACTGATTAGCAATCACGTGATCGGGAAGCTTGGAGATTGTGCTAACCCGGTGCTGCGCCTCCGCCACCCGCAACGGCTGAGAGCATTTAAGTTGTGGCTTCACCCAGCTGAAAGTCTCCGCCCTTTGTTCAACTCGTTCTTCTCAGACCATCTCGTTCCCAAAGCACCGAGTAGACGACAGCGCCTCTTCCTAGGCTATATCTACCTAATCGGACGATTGGGGCGTTCCACAACATTTCTTAGCTCGTTGTGCGATCAGGCAACTGCATAAGACCGCGTAGGCAGACCAGGCAGAAGGACAGCATAAAGATTCGTGTTGCATCGACTTTGCTGCGTTCTATCAATTGCACTGCACCACCTTTCCATTGTGTCTCAAGCGTCGTACTTGGTATCTGGTGACCTTGATTGTGTGCTGTTACCCAACATTCCACCTTTATCCAAACCGCTTCTGCGTTTCTTTTACGCGGACCCCTCTCTCAGTCATCCCTTTTTGGGTTCTCCAAAAGACACTCCTGCCCATCATGTCTACGTTCTACCGCCGACATCCTCATATTTTCTGCGGCCTCTACTACACACTGCCCGATTACTACTGCTCCCACCTGGAGAAGTTCTATCTTCCCCAGGTCTCACTCAAAGCACATTCCACCATCCTTTCCACCACCTCTCGCACAGTGCTTACACAGACTTTCGTCAACCCCTCCGACACAAAAGGTATTAGGGAAGCCCGGTATACCTTTCCGCTTTACGACGGCGTAAGTGTCGTGGGCTTCACATGTCATGTTGGCGACCGGGTCATTATCGGAGAAGTTAAAGAGAAGGAGAAGGCAAAACAGGTGTTCAAGGAAGCCGTGGCTCGGGGTGAAACTGCAGCTCTGTTGGACCAACTCCCAGACGCATCAGATGTCTTCACAACAACCATCGGCAACATCCCACCAGGAGCCGATGTCGTGGTCAAAATCACCTATCTCGGCGAGCTCAAACATGACATGGAAGTCGATGGCATCCGATTCACAATCCCCACCATCATCTGCCCACGGTACGGGAAGTATCCTTTAGGGCTCACCAGCAACTCCAATGCAAAGGGAACAGGTATTGAGATTACCGTGGATGCAGAGATGACCGAGGGAAGCTTCATCCAGCAAATTCGCAGCCCAAGCCACCCCATCTCTATATCCATGGGCACCACATCCGCCTCCCCTCTCGCCACACCCACCATGGCCAAAGCATCCGCAACACTCTCCCTCAACAGCGCACAGCTCGACACCGACTTCATTCTCCAGATCATCGCCAAGGATACCGGAGTGCCCAAAGCCGTCCTCGAAACGCATCCCACCCTTCCCAACCACCGCGCCCTCATGGCCACGTTGGTACCAAAATTCTCGCTCCCGGGAGAAAAGCCAGAAGTCGTCTTCGTCGTGGACCGCAGCGGCAGCATGGCCAACACTCGCATCAAGCTCGTCATCCAAGCACTTCAGGTCTTCCTCAAATCGCTTCCCGTCGGTGTAAAATTCAACATCTGTTCCTTCGGCTCGACCTTCTCGTTCCTCTGGCCCAAGTCGGCCACTTACAGCCAGCAAACGCTCGACGAGGCCGTGGCCCATGTTTCCAGTATGACGGCGAACTTTGGCGGGACGGAAATGTACAATCCATTGAAGGCCACCATCGAGCAGAGGTACAAGGATATCCCGCTCGAGGTTATGTTGTTGACGGACGGGGAGATTTGGGACCAGGAGCGGCTGTTTGGGTATTTGAACACGGAGATCGGGGAGAAGAAACAGCCTATTCGCGTCTTTACCCTCGGGATTGGCAACGGTGTCAGTCATGCCTTGATTGAAGGTGTAGCAAAAGCTGGAAACGGATTCGCGCAAACCGTTGGTGAGGGCGAGAAGATGGACAGCAAGGTTGTGCGAATGCTCAAGGGAGCGTTATCTCCACACGTGAACGACTATACTTTAGAAGTCAAGTATTCGTCCGAGAAGGGCCCCGCGACAACGGTTCAAGAAGAAGACGATGACTTTGAGATTATCGAAAAGGTGGCTGATAGCCTGACGGTCGACCTCACACTGGACGAAAAGAAAGAGGAGAAAGAAAAACCAGTCCGTGGTCTCCAGTCCAAAACCATGCGAACGTTTTTCGCTGACTACCACCAGAAGAAGACGATATCGCTCTTCGATCCAACCGCGGATCCGGACAAGGAGGCCCCACCACCATACGACGAATCCGGCGAAGCTCGCTACTCTCATCTTCCCAAGATCGCACTGCCAAAGATCATACAGGCGCCACAGAACATCCCCTCACTGTTCGCGTTCAACCGTACAACCGTGTATCTTCTGCTCGGCCCTGACGCACCCCAAAAGACGCCCAAGTCTGTTCTCTTGAAGGGAACCAGTCATCATGGACCACTCGAACTCGAAATCCCGATTCAGATCCTCGATATCCCAGGCGAAACAGTCCACCAGCTCGCGGCAAAGAAGGCTATCTCCGAGCTCGAGCAAGGCCGCGGCTGGCTCCCAAAAAGCAAAGACTCCACTGGCCAACTTCTCAAGGAGAAGTTCGAGTCTCGATTTTCAGACATGGTCGAACGCGAGGCTGTCCGCCTAGGCGTTCAATTCCAAGTAGGCGGGAAATGGTGTTCCTTCGTCGCCGTCGAAAGCAATGCCGCAAACCGAGAGAAGCACGACAAGGGTGGATATGAGGTACTCGACGACGGCGTTCCGGTATCCGGTCCAGGTTCACAGGGTGTGAATCTCAGCGCGGACTCCTCCAACACCAGAAGCAAAGGACTATTCGGAATGTTTGGAGGCGGTAGCAGAGGCGGCAGGGGCGGTAGCAGGAACTCCTCTGCTCCACCTCCTCTTCGTACTAGGTCCGCGCGCACATCCGGCCCGCAAACCACAGCAGTTCCACCATCACAAGAATCATACGATCCCGCCCATTACGCCAGTCTTGATCCTTCTCACTCAATAGGTCTGTCTGCGGGCTACTCTCCATCGTCTCCCGGGTACACGCCAACCTCCCCTCCAAGAGCTGCCGCTTATCCCGGATCACCCCCTGCTTTCTCCAATAGCTACGCAGCAGCATCCTACGGCCCCCCCTCAAACCCCTTTCCCACTCGTCTCTCAGGCGTCCTCGCATCCACCGAGCGCGGCGAACGCCTCGATTCCCTCGCCTCTAGATCTAACGACCTGTCCATCAACGCCGAAGCCTTCCGCAGTGCAAAATCAGCAAAGAAATCCTCCGGGCTCTTTGGAGGGCTCTTTGGATCGTCAACACCAGCGTCAGCGCCATCGATGGCGTTCGGCTCGCCACCAGCCCAGATGCAGCCACAACCTACGGGATTCCAACAGCAGCAACAACAGGCACAAATTCAGCAACCCCAGCCTGCCCCACGGGGATCAGCGTTCGGCTCACCATTTGGGTCCGCGGCCCAGGCTCCTCCTCCCCCCGCACATCGTATGGTCTCCGGCTCAAAGGCCAAATACCAATTCGAAGCCGACGACGAAGACGAAGAATGGGAGAACGGCGACGAAGCCCAGAACATCAGCGCCGTAGTCTCTCGCCTGCGCCACAGCGCTCAACTTACAGCAGGGGAGATTGACCAGCAAAACATGACGATGGACCGCATCACCGCGAAATCAGAGTCCGTGGACGCCGGCATTGGTATGAACCGCGCGCGCCTGAGCCGCATCGGCGGACCTGCGCCTTCCGCCGAGAAGGAAGCCGAGAAGAAAAAGAAAGCCAAGAGCCCTGGAAGTCCGCCAAAGATAGCCCGAAATTCCCTTGCATCTGCGCCTGCCAACATGAGTGGTTTCATCGGGATGGGCGGCCCTGGTGCACCTGCACCTGAACCTGCACCCCCCGCCCCTCCCCTCCCCCCCAAATCCCCCACCGACACCCTCCACACCCTAATATCCCTGCAAACCTTCAGCGGATCCTTCTCCCCCTCCCCGTCTCTCCTCTCCCTCCTCTCCCTCACCCCAGAAGTGTTCAAAACACAAATATCGGTGTTAGGGTTGAGTGAAGAGCAACTCGCGACCGCGCTCGCGGTTGTGTATTTCGAGAATAAACTGGCCGAGTTCCAGGGGAGTTGGGAGCTGGTTGTTGAGAAGGCGAGGGGGTGGTTGGAGGGGGAGGGTGTGGGAGGGGATGTGCTTGGGAAGGTGGTGGCGGTGCTTGGTTGAGGAGGTGGGGATGGGACGAAGGAGTTTGGATTTTCGGATTGGGTTGTGAGAAATTTGATGGGGATGGATATCAAAGACAGGAGAGGGAAAATGTTTAGGATCAACCCAGTTAAGCACGGACGCCATGAATTATGAGATCATTTAGGTAGTTTAGTTCGAGCAAGATCTATCTATTGATTCAAATGTAGCGTCTGTTGTACGAATGAATACCTTTTTTTTTATAAAGTGACTGTGACATGAGCATCACCACCAGAGTAGGCAGTGCCGCATCTCATTGTTGAACATGGACATAGACCAGCGTCGCCACTCCACAGATCTGATCAATCGGGTCACGACAAACCCATTATTATACGTCTAGGAAACACGAAACACCCAAGCACCGTCATGTTTTCTAATGTATAACTCCGAGAGCGCACAAGCGCGAGGCCTACCCTTAATGAGAGTCGCAGTTGCCGTCCCTCAATCCTCGCTGATATCATGCATGCAAAGTAAAGCGTAACGTGCGTTCGGCATTCTGATAGAAATCCGGCACACACCATGAAAAAGAAACAGGGAAGAGACGAACACCACCTCACTTTTCTTTACTTCGCCATTCCATACCGTCTACACATGGAAATGGATGGCGGGTACACTTGAAGTCTATCCAACGGCCTGGCCGCCCTAGGAGACGGACGACTCGGCCAGAAAGCGTACACCTGCGAAATTAGTTGTAGTCGAACAACACGCTGATACTCTCTCCGTGATGCACTCTTCGGATCGCCTAACTCGGGTGTTAGGTGCGGTGGTCAAATGGGGAGGGGTGAGGCCATACCTCAGCAAACACGTTCCCAACCTCCAACACCTCCAGCTTGGAACACCGCTTCAGGTGATCCGTCTGATCCACGCTGTTCGTCACAACCACCTTGTCCAGCGCGCTCGCATTGATCCGATCGATGGCGTCTCCGCTCAGAATGCCGTGCGTGACGAGTGCATACACCTTAGTAGCCCGCTCCTTCTTCAGCAGCTTCGCAGCACGGGTGATGGTATTCGACGTATCCGCCAAATCATCGATGAGGATGGCGGTCCGGTCTGCGACGTCGCCTACAAGCATCATGGTGGCATTCTGCCGATCAGAAATCTGAGTTGGGCGACGCTCCTGTTACATAGCGATTAGCTGGGGCTCAATGCACCCCATGTATGAATGGTCATCTACAAACCTTGTGGATCAGCGCGAAAGGCATTCCGAGGGCGTCGGCAATTGCTGTGGCCCTCTTCGCTCCTCCGGCATCCGGACTCACGATTACGGCGCGCTGGTAGTTGGGGATGCTGTACTGGATATACTTGCGGAGGAGATGGCGGCCGTAGAGATTGTCGACGGGATGTCGAAGAAGCCCTGGTACTGCGGGTCGTGCAGGTCCATGGTGATGACATGGTCGGCGCCGGCACATGTCAGGAGGTCTGCCACGAGGGTGCCGGCCTGTGCGACCCACTGCCTGTAGCCAGGCTGGGGCTGGAACGGCGGCGGCTTGGTGGCGGCCTTCGTGCCGTTGACGCCATGCACTCCGTTTACCGGGGCCGGGTTCGAGGTCACACCGTTGACGTGCCCGTGCTTGTCCGACTTGGTCGAGTCCAGGGTGTCACTGCGCGTCGGTCGAGGGCCGTCCTGGAAGTTGGCCCTCGCAGGGCTGTTGGGATTCGAGGTACCGTTCCGCCGATCATCGGTCTTCAGGCGACTGAGCTGGTTGTTCAAGCTGTCGACGCCGGTATTCAGGCCCAGGCTCTCCTGCTGGCCCGGGTAGGGCGTCTGCGGGCGGCTGTCGAAGGTGTAGGTGCCCTGGCGGCTGAGCTGGCCGTTGGCTCCCTTGACCAGCGGGGCGCCCGACTTGTTGTAGGGGATGTCGCTCTGGCGCGAGTACGGAAAGAGGGGCAGCACGGCGGTGATGCGCTTGGCCGAGGCGGTGCGGCAGGCCGACACGGTGATCAGGAGCTCCATCAGGTGGTCGTTGACCTTGCCGCCGCCAGACTGGATGATGAAGACATCCTTGCCGCGGACCGACTCTTGGATCTCGACTCTGGTCTCGCCGACGGCGAACTTGCTGAGCAGGATCTTCGCGGGCGGGATGCCGAGGTGGTTGCAGATGGTGGCCGTGAGCTGCGGGTGCGAGCTCCCTCCGAGCACGACGATATTGCGCACCATGGCGGGCCGTGGGCTGCACGCCTTCGCTGTCGAGCTGTAGGGCTGTCGAGCTGTCGAGCTTTGGCGGCCGGGCGCGAGGCTCTGGCGGGCGTTGCTTGGGGTTCGAGTGCACTGCGGGCACGGGCAGGATTTGCGGGCCTGGGAGCACACGAGGCCGTGAGCAAAGGCGGAGTGTCGCGGTGATTCAAGTAGGAGGTGGCATGGTGGATGAATGGTGGTGAGTCTCGGACGGCGCGAAGTTTTCAACCAGGGCCCACGGGCTCGCCTCGGCCGGCACGACAAAGAAGAAAGAGAGCCGAGCCACGCGCAAATTAAGCTGCAAGCACGAAATACCTGCATAACAGCCGCCCCTCGTCAGACGCACGGCGCCGGCATTTGGCCCGGAAGCGCTGCTCTGCGCCGCTCGCAGCATCGCGACAACACTCGCACCCAGCTCCTGCAGGCCATTGAGCTGCTGCTGCTCCTACGGGCGTCGTGGGGCACTATTCACGAGCCATAAAGGACCGTGGACGGACCGCCGTGATCGGAAGGTTCCGGGGTGGGGCACGGCCGCCGACGGCCAAATCACGTGCGGGGAGAATCCAAGGTGGGATGACATGAGTTCATGGCCGGTTTGCGCCAAGAGATATGGAGATGAGATCGTCGTATCCAGGGCGTTGGTAATTAGCGGGGGAGCTGTGCGCTGAAAACAGGAGGATAAACCGCAATATCGCGCTGCTGAAGGGGCCGGCGAGCACATCTCTCGAGTGCCTTTACTGATGTTGGGTACAGATTGAAAGCACGCCATCTTTACGGTTTTTGTTGCAGACTGCAGAGCGTGTACTCCGTAGGACATGCTGATGTAAACAGCAAACTCCCCGCAGTCCCAAGATTGATAGCCATGATGAACACCTGTACTGATGAAACATGCCCCAAGCATCTGGTATCATTTATACCTGTACATATTACAATACATATTCCTTCAAACCAAGGACCCCGAGCCCATACGCCGTATCCGCCCAAGGTATCTCTAGTCGTAACCACAACGCCGTAAAGTATCACACCCAGGTACATTCACTCATAAATAACAAAGGAAATGTCAAGTGCTCAATCGAGCTCTCATCTTGCGATCTCTGGCACTTCTCCCGCCTCCAGCTCCAATCGGCCGCCCGATGCTGGTCCCGTCATGGCTCAGGCTAGGGCTCATCGGCCGCCTTCGGTCCGCCGAGGCAACACTCGAAGCCCTCGAGGCCGCGAGGTGTGCTCTTCGGGGCGATGTCGGACTCGGATAGGGATACAGAATGGAGCTTTCCGCTGATTGTCTGCGACATGTTGCCCTCGACGGTGCTCTTGACGGTGTTGGTGACAAAGCCCGAGGGCTGAGCTCGACAGGCCCTTCCCCGCGCTCGAGGTCGACATTGGCGAGGTCGTACGGGGTGATTCGTTCCTGGAGGAGTCCATTCTCACTGTGCTGGCTGTTGTCGGAGACGGGAGTGGCGGTATCGAGGTCCTTGCTCGCACAAATGGACCCAATCAGACTCATGGAGTTGCTCCCCTTCCTGCTTGGATTGCTTCCGTTGCCTTGGGGATGCTTTTCTGCGCTACCGCCACCACTGCCATGCCCGCCATGAACTCGCTGCGTACGTCTACCTCCGGCCGTTCTAGAAGAGTGATAGGTTGGTGGAGGTGGATGAGCTTCGTCGAAGGCACCCAGATTGAAGAGCTTGCGCAAGA
The DNA here is from genome assembly GCA_002105025.1 of Clohesyomyces aquaticus. Classification (NCBI taxonomy): domain Eukaryota; kingdom Fungi; phylum Ascomycota; class Dothideomycetes; order Pleosporales; family Lindgomycetaceae; genus Clohesyomyces; species Clohesyomyces aquaticus. Next base: position 51,418 of record MCFA01000102.1, on the reverse strand, counting down.
GGGTCCACGTGAAGGGGAGGTTTGCAACAAGGATTGCGGTTGAAGACTCGCGGCAGTACCAGAAAATCCACGTTGGTTCGTACGGCTTTGTGAACGAGTAGTACTTATTCAACACCGAGGCGAGGATCTGTCAAGATGTCAACAAGGAAACGCAGTGACACGCAGGGCTCACTCACGACGAAGATACCCAGGCTGAATATGCAACACAGGATCAGCTTCCTTTTAAAGGGAAGCTGGCTGCGGATGAACATAGGAAGAGCGATACAGAGCATGATGAGGTCAGACGAGATGTTGAAAACGGCGTTGGTGATGCGGTGGTTGATAAGTGCATTGCATTGCGAACTCCGGGTCGGGACAGCCCAATACTCCCCAAACGGCCGACACCAGGCTGCAAAATACAATATCTCCATGACGACGAATCCAAGAGCGACATAAGCGGAGAGTAGCTTAATGGCAACATTCTCTTTCGATGCGACCATTCGGGTTAGCCGGTGATATAGGATGAGCAGACACGCCTTGCAAGCCCATATGACGGCAATTTGCATCTGCTCAACCACAACTACGATCTTGCTGCCATATTCACGGGCGGATTTGTCCTTGGGCGTAAGCGTGTTGACGTCAAATCCAGGGGGTAAAAGGTTGGAGTGGGATTTCGCTTCAATGTTAGTCATGACAATCAAGACTGTATAGCAGCCCGTGACGAAGATGCCCATGATCCAGTCGTCATACTGGAGTCGCGTCGGTGATCCAAAGAGGAGGCTTCTGGAGATGCTGCGGCAATAGTTAGCTCCCGCCCCGTTGCGGCCGAACGGCGTCTGTGCAACTGCTTCGTGCAACATACAGTCTGGCGACGACTATCCCCACAGCAAAAGTGTACCAGATCCATGATTCTACAGAAAACTGCATGATCGGCTCCGGGGAGGTTGAACGGACGTAGGAAGACGAGCTGTAGCCTTATCGGTGCGGTAATTCAGAATTCAACGGCTGCTTGTTCCGGAGGCACATGTTGCGGTATATAACGCATCGTTGTCGCACCCAACGGTGCTGGATACGTTGGGAGGTGAAGTGATAAGGAACAGAGACGGCACGACGACGATGGAGAGACGGGGGAAGGGAGGAGAAGAGACGGAAGAGTCGAGGCAGAACGACAACCGCAGCGGAGGGATATCGCAGGGCTCCATCTGGGGCTGTTCCGAGTCGCCCACTCGTCTGCTGCAAGCCTTATCTGCGACCCAGAGCGACGACGTCGGGGCGCCCGCGTGGGGAGTCGAGCCATGCATGCGGGTTGTTTGCTGGACATTGACCTTTTATCGGGCCAATTGCGAGCCGGTTGCGGAGTGGGAGGCTTGCATAACCCACCATCGCGGGATTGGGGATCTTCACCAAGTTGGTTTTCCGACGCCCGCTCCCGCTTAGCATGCTCGTTTTTGGCCCAAGTGTGGAGGCGCACAGTCCAAACTCTGTTGAGACGAGAGTTTTGCACGATCCAGGTCGCGTGAAGAGCCTCGGTCGCGTACTTAACTCCTCGTCGCCGCCCCAGCCTTCGAGTAATGACCGCTGCAACTCGGCGCGCTTTCCCGGTGACTTCTTCTGTCCACAAGACCGTTTCCTGAAGGCCAAGTGAGGCGGTCAAGAGCTGCGCTGGCGGCGGTGAAGAATGCTTCATGCAAGGCGTTGGAGAAGACTTGGGCTGCCCTGTAGTGGAGGAATGGAGTCATGACCAAGTCCGAAGGTGCCGTTTTCGACAACCAACCACCAACATCGTACGATTGGCTCACTGTCCGGAACTTCGTCGGCCTGGCACCAAAGCCACCATCACCACCACCGAAATTCAGCAGAATTGCCCGTCATCCCGTATTGTTATCATCAGCTTTGCATACCGAGTTGCAGGACAGGTGGGTTTTCGCGAGCCTTGGCAAATATCGAACTGCACCGTGTTGGAACATCGCCTGGAGACATATCATCGTGCGAAGCCCTTCGATGAAGCCCGGGACTCTCTACTAGAACATGTCTCTAGGCGCTTTCTAAGGAACATTTCCTTCCGTCACGCTCATTTTACAAGGACTTGAATCCTCAGGGTCAAACATCTAGTGCCACGCCCGATGAGATTTGCCACACGTCTAAATTGCTTCTTTGCGGCTATCTCGCCAGAAGCACTGTTTCCAATAGTGTCCGATACGCCACCCATTGAAAATAACATAACTGATGAAGAAACGAAGCTTCCCAGTACCGTAATTGAATATATCCAGAGTGACAAAGCAAGAGATTCGACGTTTGCCGGCTTCAGCTCTCGGTTCAAGCACCGCCTCAAAAAGGAAGATTGCTCCATCGTAGACATTCATGGATTTCAAGAAAGGAGCTTAGTAGCTGAACTGCGCTATCACGCCTGGACGATTCTTAACGTTGACAGAGAGGATCTAGCGAGAACGAGATGAATGCTCCAGCTGTGTTGAACTTAACGGCAGCGTCAGCACAGTATAGAATGACATATGTATACAATAGACAAGTGGGTACAATCTTATATATATCCTAACTTGTAGTCTCCTAGAATTCTTGCACGTCTTTCTCTCCTTCCGCTACCAAGCAAAATACAGAAAGAAAAGCAAACAGACAACCGCCACCTCCGTAGATCAATCAAACCCTCCTCTACTTAGCCCCTCCGAACTCTCCCGCGATCAGGTGCCCAAGGAGGTCCTACGAGCGAAATCCTCCATAGAGCCGCAGTCGAGACCCCTCCCAAGAACGATGATACTCTTCACTTCACCACCAAGCTGTCTCCTCTTCTCCGGCGCGCTCTCTGTTGCGGCACCCTAGCTTCTCCACTGTCCTTGCCGTGCTTCGGACCTTTCCTCTAGGACATCATGGCGACAGGGCACATCGCGTTTACAGGCAAGTGCAAGGCGTTGGCCTGTAAGGGTGGTAATCCGGACTTTGCAGTTCTCTCAGGGGCGGCCATCGATGCCGCAAAGTGGCGCGTATACTCTCAGGAATTGATGTTGACAGTGCAGTTTCTCCAGCCGCTCAAGTCGCATTCGCACCATCCTCCCCACCCTCCTTCTCTTCATCCTTCCTTGGCGTAAACAATTCCGCACTCAACACTAGCACCGCCGGTACGATCGCCAGCGCATCCACAGTCCCACTCCTTTTCCTTCCCTTCGTCAAACTCTTCATCATTGCCGCCGCGGGAGAGTCTTGGGGTCGGTCTACATTCACATTCGAATTAGTCGCCGTGCTCGAAGATCGACTCCGGTGGTGGAAAGGAGACAAAGAAGCAAGAGTGTGTGCGCGATGTCTGGATTTGGGCGGTGTGCTTGGTTGAGGGATTGGAGGTAGCGGAATGCGGATTTCAGTGTAAAGTGGCTCTTCGTATTGGATTGGTTCGGGGGTCGCGAGGGGTGAGGCTTCGGGGGATGAGATGTCTACGGTTGCTGGCATTGTTGGTGTTGTCGGAGATTGTGGGATTGGGGATCCTTGAGCCGACATCGCGAGATCGGGCGTCTGCATCGACTGGGCAGTTCCTGTGCTCGATGGTTCCGGGAAACCTGACAGATTTATTGGGAGGTTGACAGGTTAAGTACAGCTGGGCTGCAGCTCCAGGGTTTCCTTTTTTGCGAAAATAAAGTGCTGGGTGATGCAACGCGATGACAAAAAACCAAAATTCGAAAATCAGAGAATGTAAGCACTCGCGGGCGAACGCAACAAACCTAAATACCTAACGCGTGCCTAAATCCTGCGTCCAGCTGATCGTAATCAAAGCCTCAAATTTGGGGGCTGGAGGTTTCCACGACGCGTCAAAGGCGGCTTGGTGAGCCGTGTGCCCGGAAATCGGGTGCCCGGTGAGGCGCAGCGGCGACTGAATGCGTCACCGATGGTACAAAGCGGAAACATATTTGCGCATGCCTAGAGACAAACTCGGGCAGCGGAGTCAGACTGAACGGGTCTTGTAGGTGCGTTTGGTGAGTGTGGGATGGGCTTTTGCGGGGGAGAGGGATGGTCATGTGTGGAGCCATGCATTTCTTGACGTGAGGTCTTGTTTAGTTAGCTCATGATAAATGTATGTCGCTGCGTGAACCCAACAATATTGATCATTTAACGGTACAGACTGTTTACAGGCCCTGGAAACATTTCTTTGGCGTTGATTCCTTGATCGCGATTTAGATTTTGGCGTCCAATAGCGAATGCTTTGTAGTTCACGCATAACTGTGAGAGCATTATAGCATACTGTATGAGCATTTCGAGACTGTTTATAGTACCAAAACTTATATATTGGACCGTCCCGATTGATAGCATACTCTTCTATTTCTTTCAAGTGAAGCCGCATGGGCGACACCATAAACCGCAGAAGCAAAAGAGTACTCGTAATAACCCGCATTCTCCGTAAGCCGGAATCTGAAAAACCTGCCTTGTATGTACTTCCGCTTCATCTCACTCACCTTTGGTTTATTTTCGCGTTCTGTGACCAGTCACCACCACTCCCACTCGCACCGCCCTCGCAAACAACTTGCAAAGTCTGCTCACAACTCACTAAACAATCAAACGCAATTAAGCCCCCATTCTGCAACACCAATCTTGCCGCCAAGTCCCTCTTTCCCTCCTCTATAACCTCTTTAATTTCCAAATCCCCCATCTCAATCCACACACAAACCACTAGTGAGGTTCATAGTAGCAGCCTTGCCACAACTGACTGCAGATTGTCGATCCTGGGGTAACCGGGAAAGTCTGGCATAACGAATCCATAAAATTCTGTCCGACTGGCATCTAACGAAAGGTCGTAAGCTCGAGTAAGCTGCCTCTGTCAGGGTAACTAAACAACAGCAAGAAACTGAAATATATTCTTCTGGGCCTAGCCTGAAAACGGCGTGGTTTCTTCTTTTGCGCTCTTTTCTTTCTTTCAGAGCTTAAATATTTTCTGTGGGCGGGAGACGGTATGCACAGGTAAAAAATTATTATTTTTACGCTGGTAAAGGTGATCCGCGAGGCAGGAGACAAGGAACGTGACAACAACTAGCTAGAACAATAAAAAGAGACTAATTAAAAGTCTTTGTAATGCAGATAGACTTAACATCTCGGCCTACAGGATGTATTGCCATATAAGTGAGACATTTCGCTGAAAGCCGAAGTGTTCGGTAAACTTCACCATCACATCGATGCGACCTGGGCATAGCCCTGAGAACCGCAATGTGCAATGTTCATTATCCTACAAGAAAATTCCTCCTAGTCTACTATTTGTGCTTCCTACATCATGCATCGCGCATGATCTATTTGAATTGATCTTCCGTAACACCCTTACCCATCGCAGCCGTCGAGCTCACACCTCCACTCACCATTTTCAACATATTATCGATGTAATTTGCACCACTCCACTTCTGATGTGTCAACACGTCGACCTTGTTCTCAGCCTCCGGTTCTTGGATAATCTCGCCATAGGCACGCATTCCCTGCTTCGAATAAGCCTTGGAGAAAGTGTCGGCCATGAGTGCGGTCTGATGGAGGCCAGCGAGCGTGATGAATTGCCAGCAGTATCCGAGAGCACCAAGACGCTTGATGTAGGTTTCTTGCTCGTCGCGGGGCATCGCTGCCTTCCAGTTGAAAGACGGGGACAGATTGTATGCCAGCCTAGGAATCGTTAGTTTGCGCTGGATATGAAAAGAGATGGTGAGAGGGTGGGACATACTTCTGCTCTGGCCAGACGGCGTGCACGCCCTCCGCAAACTCCTTCGCCTGCGCGTAATCCGGCAGCTTCGACTCCATCCAGATCATGTCGCAGTAAGGCGCATAGGCAACAGCGCGGTTGATGGCGCATTGGCAGCCGCCTTGGTATCTGTAGTAGCCCTCACGTGTCCGCGCAGAGTCCCAGTCAAAGTAGACATCGACACCAGTCAAACCCTTCGCGATGGCTCGCGCTTCGGAGTTGCTCTTGCCCTTGCTTTGGGATAAGAATTCCTGAATCAGACCTTGCTTGTTAACATGCACGCCTGCGTTGATTGTGTCGATAACGGCTTCGTGGAACAGCTTGAGGTGTGCTTCGGCGGTCCATGCATCTTCGATTGCCTGAAGTTCAGCACCACTCTTGCCGGCTTGTTCGGCAGCGTACATGAGCTCTGAGAGAGGTTGAAGAGCAGGATTCGTCGATCCCATGATGTAATAGTGGTCTCTGGGGTCAATCGTTGAGGTGATGAGAGTGGCGGCTTCGGAATCAGTGCGGGCTACGGCAAGAAGATCGGTTCCTAGTGATTTGGTCAGCTTCCCAATAGCAAGAACATGTGGAATTATCCTCACCCATGATATCTGCTTGGGCCCGAATGGCAACCAGACGGTTGATATGCTCGCTAATTGGGACAAGCACCTTTCCTGCCATGTGACCACACTTCTTCGTCCCTGGGGCTTGGTCCTCAATGTGTATTCCCGCAGCACCCTTCTCGATAAATAGCTTTGTGAGCTTCATAATTGCAGTGAGACCTCCGTGACCGGTATCGGCATCCGCAACGATTGGGCGTAGGAAATCTGTGTTTGCAAGTTTCGCTCGGTTCGATTTCGGGACAGACAGACGCTCTTCACGCTGCTTGCGGTCGTGGAATAGTTGTGCCATGAAGAGATGTTGGACTTTGTTTGGGACAGTGGTCTTGCGAATTGTTAGCAAAGCCTTTTCGGGCACATCCGAGGGCGTACCATGGGATAATCTGCAAGATCTGGGCCAGGCTCATCGGTGGATGAGGCGGTCGATGAACATTGCCAGCCAGACACGTACACTGTGTCCAAGTACTTTGCCATTTGGGTGACCATGACAGGGTCGAGGCAGCCATAAGTGAAGCTTGCTTCCCGGTTCTAAACTCATCAGCGGCAGGCCGGGCCCAGGACAGGATGATTCATACCCTGAAATTCTGCTCAACGATATTCCACAACTTCTTGGACATCTCATTGCTAGGATACTGGATCTTGACATTGCCTCTCTTTTGCACAATCTGCTCCGCGGTGAAGGGTCGTCGTGTATATCGCCATCGGGAGTCGTTCCACCATTGCTTAAGCGCTTCCACCTCCTGCTGGTACTGCTGCTCCTCGGCATCAATGTTCGCGGCCATGATGGTGATGTGCGTAAGAGGAATGTGAGTTCTCAACGAAACGTGTATGAATAGTTGCTGTCACTAAAACTTCAAGGGCAGACCAAGGTGGTATGATGCAAAAAGTATCAGGAAAGAGGGGGAATCGCGTCTCTGACAGTGGAAACGTAATAACAGACCAACCGGACAGAGGCAGCCAAGCTCTTATGTATATTCCCCAAACCCCCAGACCCAGGGCAGCTAGCCTGGCTTGTGGTACACATTCCAGTCTTGCTCGGAAACGGCCGGGTGAACGCAAGCATGTCCATCACTTGGGCCGACCGTAACGCCGAGGGCCACTGAAGTGCGATGCAGCACGCGCAGCTGGACGGTTTTGTGCAAAATGATCCTCGGCCCAAAGGGAACGTTGGACAAGAAGCTTTGATAGCGCCGATCGGGTGAGGGAGAGCGGAACCGAGAGGAATGACGTTTTGCCAATGGCTTGACTGTTTGAACTTTTTTAATTCCCGTCTCTTCCTGGCCCTCAATCGCTCATTATTCAGGGCAAATCGAGTATTTTCATCTCGATCGAATGGCACGCGACCTGCGCTTCACATGTTACGAGGCTGGTGTTCGTTTCTTTGGCGCTGCTTGAGTGCACGAATGCGGCATGTGAAGATGCAGCTTTCAGAGCCCCTCCGCGAAAATCGCGCGCTAACTCATTCAAGTAACCTCGGTTATTATTGACATCTAGACTGCACTCCAGGCGCTGGATCCCTCCCATCAGCTCGGTCATGCTATACGCCACTCATCTTCGAAACTAGATCTGTTAAGATCCTCACACGTGAAAAGGTTGGCGGTTTGAGTTATTAATTGACTATCATCTGTGCACCTATCTTAAACCCAGCATCGTTGCTCCGAATATCGCACCGGCTTCCTCCACGTCCCACTCTCCATCCAAAATCATCTAGCTACCGTAATGAAGCCCAAACTATCCTCATCTCCGCTTCCCTGTCTAGGGACTTCATGTCCTTCTCCAGTTTCCCTACCCTCAGGCGTCTCATGCCTAGTTAAGCCAATCTGCATCTCCGACTTTCTTGTTTCTGCCATTCCCGCGTCCGCATGCCCAGCTCCTCTCTCACCATCATCCATAACCTTTCCAAACGAGAAACTCTGTATCCCCGCCACGCCCATCTGACTCATCTCCAGCAGCTGATTCAGCACCACAAACTCCAATTCCAACTTAACACAATAACTAAAACTCAAGATAAACCCCTTCATCTGCAACATTCCCATGAAGTCCATCACAATCAGTGCAACATCCACCAACACAATAATGACCTGGACCAAGAACAACAAAAACATGGACTCTCTCGTCTTCTTCTCCTTGGTACACCTCGCCTTGAAGTATCGCCACGCCGCATGCATATAGAAGAAGCCAATCGTCGTCTCCTGGAGGGCAAACACGACGATCTGGATCCGCTCAAACGGGTTCATGACTTTTTTCCAATTCTTCAAGCCCATTTTCTGGCTCGGGGTCCCAGTCTTCACGATCGCGGTTGCGCCGATCGAGAACACTGTCATCGCGGCATGGAACACGATGCCGTTGAAGATGATCATTCCGAGCACTGTTCTGCGAATCTTGCGGCTGTCGACGATGACGTTGAGGCGGGAATAGAGCACGACGGCGAACCCGGACACCATACATATCCAGCCGCACTGCGAGAGGATGTTGCAGATGTACCAGGGCACGCCGCGCACGAGGTATTGGAAGAGGTACCCGATTTGCCGGATGGATAGTCCCCAGGTGCAGATCAGGATGGAGTAGAAGTAGAGACCTCGACGTTGTTTTAGGGTGGTGAGGAGACGGATTGTTAGAGGCACGCTAGACCAGATTGCGACGGAGGCGAAGGCTACGAAGATGCTGTGCCATGCTTAGTATGTACATGGACGTGGGGAGAACGTGTTACTCTAAAAGGGTGAAAGTTAAAGGTACGTACTGGGTCAAGATGGGGCCATTCTCCTGATTCCAGAGCGGCATGATATGTGCGTTTGACTTCGACATAGTGTCTGCGACGGAGTTGGGTCTGGGGGAGTGGTCAATTGCGATCGTGGATATGATTTGCGAGGAGATCGAGTCTAGTATTGCAGTATAGCGTGCCCACTTGCTCTCGTGAACGTATGTAGATGAGCATGAACACAAACAATAAGAGGTAAGTTGGCAGCACAGTTGTAGTTAAGTCGATAAATGCGAATGAAAGCGTAGGTGACAGCCAGATACTCATATATTTATACATACACGGAGTCTCTCGGAATCCTCTCCCGCCAACTCTCACTCTCCAAAAAAAATCTGATATCGCCATTCCGATGGTGGTGAGCCAAGTCACCTCACTCCCGCCAAACGCTAAATTTGGCAGTGGGGCCTGGATGACTGATCCCTTGGACAAAACCACACCCCAAGAAGCAACTCCAGCATCGATAGCAAAATCAAGAAGGAAGAAGCGAAAAGCATTCGCTACCACTTAGTGTGAAAACTGACCCAAAAATGCATACCGATCAAAAAGCGGGACGGTGCATAGAGTAGTGTGAGGCTGGAAGGTATATTTGGGAGATGCGTGCATAAGCGACTGCTGACTTGCGTTGTAGAGAGGTGACTAATTCAAACCCCAAGAGCGACCGAGGCTACTCTCGCGAGCAGGATGAGAAGAAGCAAAGAAAGCCCAGAGTATATGGGCACATAAGATGCAAGCCCATACGACAATCGCATATCATCTAGTACACCCAGGGCAAGGATTTACTCACCTCGCTACTCAAGTGCGTATAACTCCTACTCAATGAAGTTTACCGTGTCTACGACGGTTGCGCTGGATTTGGCCACAATCTTTACTTCAGAAAGCGGGGGTTGCCTAGTCGAAGAAGCTAAGAAATGTGGGGGAGAAGTTTTCCAGAACGGCTGAAGATCGTCTAGGCAGGATGTTGCTATGAATAGAAGACGTATTGGCTACTTGGATCCGAAGCACTATCACGACCACGGTCTACCTCTTATATGCTAAGATCAATCTGATCAGATCTGGCCTGTCAAAGATCACAGTATTATCATGATCGGAAGTTACCATGTGTATAGACGAAAATACCCAATACACCCTCCATAGCATCAGGCCAACCACAGAGCGCGGGCTTGAATTGTCATAGAGACGACAGATAATGGGCAAGGATTGGCGGTCTACGTCAATCCATACAAGTACACACAGTCTACTGGTACCCCTTGATCAAGCCATACACGTGGCACGAACAAACCCATAATCCCATCGCAATCACCATACAGATTTCCGTTCGCCCTCCTTTGAGTTCACCAATACACGTCCCCTCAGTCACCTGCACTCTCTGACCAATTCCGTTCTCTTGGACCTCCACCGACCAATCGGCCATTATTCTACACGCAATGTATGCAAGAATGGTTCGTAAAAGAAAGTCGATGGCATCCAGGACCTCGACGAAGCCGAAGGCAATTCGCTGAGCCAGGAATACCTTGGTCACGGTGCGCCGGTAGATTGCGGCGTCGTCATCTGTCTGGGCACCTCTTACGAACGCATCCAGATCTGAGAATGAACGTGGGCATATGTCGTGAACTTCTCCTTCCAGTGGTTTTGGTATGGTGGGATAAACTGGCTCTGCGGGTGGGCATCGAAGTTTCCGCAGTAGCGTCCATCTCTTCTCAGCAAAATAATTCCTTTGTATACTCCGCGGATTCTCTGCGCTGCTTTTGGACTTCAAGTGTGGCAGCAGTGAATGCAGAAGTTCCGGGTGCGAGATCCATATCGTGCGATTCTTTTCGTCTGTAAAGATGCCTTCGCGATCTAACGCTTCGCGTGTATGGGCATAGTGTACAAAGCGAGTGTAGAAGACGGGGCTTAGCACCCGTATTTCAAGGCGTTTAACATTGCCAGTCTCATCGGTGGTTGTGGGATTTGGTGCAAGCTCTACTCGTGGACGGCCCGGAATGCATGTGATGTACATAACGTGAAGAGGCTCCATTGCATGTTGAACGAGATGCTTCAAATGACTCTCGAATGCATCTTGGAGAGCTCTAAGAATTGTTAGCATAAAAGACAAATAGAGTAGGCAGTAGTAGCGCACTCTTCTGCTCCACTTGGGAGACGGGCAACGCTGGAGAGGAGAACCTCTGGTCTGAGCCAAACATGAAGCCCATATTTGAAGTAAAGGTTCTTGGCCTCCTTCAGGATGCGTGGGAATGTTACTAGCCCAACCCACCACCAAGCCAGGAGAAATCTCGCAGTGCCTAATATGCCAAGCGCGGCAGGGTCTAAAGGTTCGCCGGTAGAGAATACACGCGCAACTATCTTGGCATGGTCCTTCGAAGACTTCTGGGTAATGGTATTATCGATGATTGGACCCGTGGACTCACTCATCGAGCCTAGAAAAGGGAATGGATCGAGCGCTTTGAGAGAGTATGATCCTTTTCGAGAATTGAATGGGGACACATGGAAGTCTTTCGACCACAAGTCCCTGAAGTGCTTCTTGCTAGCAATCGGCTCTGATGGTTCGGATTCCGCGGTTCCAGGAGTCCCAGCACTGGAACCATCGAGCAGGTACATGCGTCGCTCTCCAAAAGTATTGTTGACCTCGAGAATCATCCGCTTGAGTTGATGAGATTGGTCATATACGTACCAGAATGATACAGGGTTGAAGGAGTATCCTAGAAATCGGGGAGCAGTTACCAGATAGGCATAAGACCATTCGCTGTCCAAAACACCCTGACTATATTAGCATGTTGTGCTTTCGACGCCGTTTGGATGAGAAAGGGAAGCTTTTTGGTCTTCGCAAAAGAAATCGAGAGTGGCCCAAACATACTTCATCCCGTAAGGTCATCTTCAACTTTTCGAAGAATCCCAATTCTCGATGGCCACGGCCAAGGTAATCTTCTGCCCTGACATGCAACCACCACTTTCCCTGGACCTTATCTGTTCTAGAGCTAATCTCGGGATTGTTTAGTTTGGCGGAGCTCGGGATGACGGGAATTCCGTAGAGAAGATATGAGTATGCGAAAGCGTGACGCTTTGGGAAGGTACGAGCGTGGGTCGTTTTGCAAGGAAAGAGAAGCGGCTTTAGCCATGACGGAAGTGCAACCTGATCTCTAGTTATGTCTGATTCATTGATCGTTTTGTCAGGTTTAGACGAATTGCAACAGCGGAGCGCGGAAACGGCGTAAATAGTTGCAAAGGCGATGACGGAGGCGAGAAGCAAGGTTCGTTCCTTGGAATTGAAATGAACATCGCGTCCCAGCTCTTTCCATAAGACCAAGACGTGCTCATATAACTTTTTCCTCAATAATTGCACACTGATGACTCCGAAGATGACACAATCTTGAAGAATCTTGTGGTCTTTGAGAAAGTATCGCACGCCACCCAACGCAGCCCACAAACCAAGAAATGGCAGCGACAGCCACCCAAGACCGATAACTCCAGGTAGGAAAGGGAGAAAGAAGCAGGCAAGTAGGCCATAGCGGCTTAGTCTCGTCGTTGTCATGGGAATAGAGGAATATCGAGAACAAAAGAATGTGTTAAAGATGTCGGCGTTGAGATGTCGGTCGTAGTTTCGCGCTAAACCCTTTTGATGAAGTCTTTATGCAGGACATTTCCTCGGGATTGTTAGCGTACCTACATCACTATTTTGATGCACGGCTTGCATCTCTCCGGTTTATAGCTTGTTTTAACTCACTGAAAGACACGTTGTCGTGTGATGTTTGAAATTGTGGTCTGATCTAGGGTTGAAAGATGAAGTCCCGCCCTTCGACCTTGCCACTTGGTGGGCCGGTGGACTTTCTGAAACTCCGGCATTCACGTGCATGGCGGCGGATAATTCCCATATAGCGGCAACATCCATTGATGGGATATTGGATATGTACCTCGCATCCGAACATGGAGATGATTCGGGTGCTCGGAGATTGATAGAATCAGGACCTCCAGACTTCAACTCCTCAAAACATTTTGCGGAATTTCTGGGACGCAGAGGGGTAGGTCATGATCGTTTACGAATATGTCTGATTCTGCTGGTTGCGTTCGGCGATGCCTGCCAATTGCGTTGGTCTAAATCTGATTCCCACGATTTCCGAATAGCGCCTGAGGACTTTGCGCTGACACTAGAGGCATAAATCAGCACAGTTTCTCATGAGATCGCAAAAGGATATCTGTTCCTATGAGACACTAAATGACGGTCGTCAGAATACTTCCCTCTGGCACTTAGGAATGGACCACCAGCCACCCCCATGCCCATCACTCTCGCACGAAAACCCACGCCCGAACTCCCATCATATTATCCCCATACGAAGAATCTCCAACCTCAGTAACCCTCAAAGCCACCACACAATACCGCGCATATGAATCATGTCTAAGAAGCGGAAGTCGCAACACTCGCCGAGACAACATGGCTATGTACTCCATCGTGATCGAGATCTGATCCAAGGGCCCCCGTAGGGCCCTCACATCACATCTGTGACACGGCACGCCTAGCCCGACATGCAAGTGACTATTCCGTCACGCCATACCGAAGAACGGGGCTGCATAATTCTAAGATCGGACCGAAAACATCTCGTAGGATCCGAAGGATCACGAAGCATCGGGCTGAGGCGCACACCTGGGATCGGGACGTTGAGATCCTCTTTGGGGCGCAGCGATCCGCGCCGCCTCACGTTTTCGAACGTTGGATGCACACGCGCGAACGGGTTCCCGTATGCAAGTGTTGGAAATGTATATATGGAAGCGGGAGGATGCGACGTTGTCAGATCTTAATCTGCGTTTAGTTTGTTCCAAGCAGTATACATAATAGGTCTACCCTTATAGAAGAGTTGGCCTGGTTTCACAGTGCCGCTCCGGACGAAAGCAAAAATTATCCAGTCCGTTGCCACCGGATTCCTCTGGACAAAGCATTTTGGAATGATGGTCTTCTCTTCTTTTTTTAGGTACGTGAGACATGTCCTCTTTCCACTATAGATACGCCAAGTTGATAAATCATCCAAGCGCTGGTTAGAGATCCCGGGGTTTGGAGACTCAGCACCAATCTGGGTCCCAAGAGAACGATGTGAATGAATAACACTGTTGGGTTTGAGTGTAAAACGACGTTGAACGCGGATGCATTCGCGAATATTTGAACATTACTTCAATTGTATTGATATGACTGTCTATTCCAAATTCTGGTTTCTGGATGCATGCTCTTCTGTGTGAAAAGATGAACCGGCATGTACATATAGTACGAGGTCGTGTCTCTATTCCAAAAGTTCTACGGGTATATGGAATTCTTTTGTTATCCTCGTCATATTATTCACAAGCTCGTTCGGGTCTACGGACTTCGATGCGGTGCTTCCGCTGGGGGTGCTGAACCCGCTTGGGTCTTCCATCTTCGGGGGATTTGTATCGATCTGAATGGTTACCTGTGAGACGCTCGTCAGCTCGACATACTTGGTGGGGGAATGAAGCGATCTGGAAGATGATTGAGGATGTACCTCTCCGTCTAGGCACGTATAGTCGAGACCTACCGGCCCATCGTTCACCAATGCTACGTCCATCATGGCTGCGAAGATGCCGTCCTTGACCTTGCCCGGCTCGTAGAGGTCCTGGACCTTCTTGAAGAAGGCCTGGTAGAGGGTCTTGGCTTTCAGGCCAGCCGCTGACTGGTGGAAATCTGGCTTGTTTCCCTTTTTCACTGACGCAAGCAGGGTGAATTGGGAGACGCAGAGCACCTCTCCTCCGAGGTCAAGGACGCCCTTCTTCCACTGGGTGGTTGTCAGCATCAGCAGTGTGGTTGCGGGAATGCCAGACGCACGCGGCCAGGGGGATCGGTGGCATCGTCGTCGAATAGCTTGGCCTTTAGGATCTTGCCCGCCATGGCCTCACAGTCCTTTTCCGTGTCATCCTTGGAGATTGCGGCCAGCACGAGGAGGCCCTTGCCGATCTGGGAAACCAGCTCGCCATCGACGGTGACGGACGCCGACTTGACGCGTTGCAGCACAGCTGGAGAGAGTCAGCCGCGGTGAAGGCCAGCAGACGGGGCGTGGAGAGCCGTTGATATTGATAGAAATTGATCACGGGACGGGACGTACTTCTCATGATGCGCGCTGGGGAGGCATGGTTGACGCGTCTGCGCGAGTCCCGCGGGCGATTTGTGCGTGACGGCGGGGCGGGGCGTCGGTGAATGGGCACAGGCCACCTGATCGCCGGCGCTAGGCCCAACTCGTCAGGCGCGACCCATGGCCACGCCCGTGTCTTCAAACCTCCATCTTCGTCCAGCCAACACAGGACAAACAGTCTCGTCCCCGCCTGTCCCCCTATCATCGCGAACGCGCGCCTTCCTCCCCGTCGAGCCGCTTGCTTTCCCAATCATCCAATCGCCCACCCCCCGACCCCGGTCGCCCATCCACCCTCGCTCACGAGGCTACACATCGCAATGGCCGCGCGCAAGCTCCAGCAGGAGATCGACAAGTGCTTCAAGAAGGTCGCCGAGGGTGTCCAGGCCTTCGAGAGCATATACGACAAGATACAGCAGACGACAAATCCCTCGCAGAAGGAGAAGCTGGAAGATGCCCTGAAAAAGGAGATCAAGAAGCTCCAGCGGTCGCGAGACCAGATCAAGACATGGGCGACCATGAACGACATCAAGGACAAGAAGCCTCTGCTGGACCAGCGGAAACTGATTGAAACAGTACACCTACCATTGCCCCACCCCTTGACAGTACAGCTGACGAGTCGCAGCAAATGGAGAAGTTCAAGGCGGTGGAGAAGGAGATGAAAACCAAGGCATATTCGAAGGAGGGCTTATCACTAGCCGCGAAGCTAGATCCCAAGGAGAAAGAGAAACAGGACATGATGGGATTCCTGTCCGAGATGACTGATGAGCTGGAACGCCAGGTAGAGACCATCGAGGCGGAGGTGGAAACAATGCAGGTCGGCATGAAGAAGGGGAAGAAGGACAATGCCCGCGCGGAAAGGATAGGAGAGCTTGAGGCGACCGTGGAGCGGCATAAATGGCATCAGGCCAAGCTAGAGCTGATACAAAGAGCGCTGGACAATGGTTCAGTGGAAACAGAACAAATCAAGGAGCTTGAGGAAGGCATTCGATATTATGTCGAGAGCAACCAAGAGGCCGATTTCATGGACGACGACACAATATACGACGAGCTCAATCTGCAAGAGGAGGAGAATCTCTATGGCTTGGCAGGGGAAGGGGATCGCGTATCCTCCCAGGACACACAATCAATACAAGACGACACAGCAGATAACGAAGGCCGTTCGGGCAGCTTGGGTAGTCTCAACACCAAAGGGAAAGGTGTCGACACAGCAACATCTGGCACGCGAAGACCATCCACTCAGCTTAAATCGCCATTACCTGCTCTGGCAACCCTACATACTCCTTTACCAGGCGTATCAAGCTCGTCCGCTAACACCATGAAACCGGCCCCATTACCAACGCGAATTCCTGGAGAACCTCTCAAGTATGCCTCGGCGGCCGCTGCTGCTGCAGCCAGTGATAAGAATGGAGTGGGCATCGCTCCGTTGCCACCACCACCAGGAGCACCGACACAGAGTGGTCTGGCTCCATCGGGCGTACGCACAAGCGCAACGACCTCCCCGGCGTCGACTCATCCCCAGCTGGCACAACGTCCACCCGTCTCGAGCACGGACAGCGCCTCAGCGGTGCACACTTCCAAATCTCCGGCCCCTTCAGCCAGCATACCCGCCACCCCCGCCGTCGAGAAGGAGATATTATCACGTGCCACTTCTTCCGAAGATGCAAGCCGGTCAGGCAGGAAACTCTCGGCCCCCGAAAAGATGGAAGAGGAGGATTCGCAATCAGCGACACCGCCTCTAACAAACGGAGAGTCTCACGTAGATGAAGAGGAGGAGGAGGAGTCTGTGTACCATCTCCCCTCGAGCCTGCAGGATCTGCTCGATTCATTTGAGGCAACCAAGAACGACATCACTGCTTCTTCGAGTAAACCGCCCGACGAGCGCATGCTCGCGGCATCCATGGCGGCGGCTCCAGATGCGGCCGATACCGAATCGCCCCGCCACTACCGCCCGCAAAATCCTTACCCTTACACTCCATCACACTATCCTCAGGAGCCCTTGGCCATATTCGACGATCCAAGGCTGTACACACGCATTGAGACCGATGCACTGTTCTATGCCTTCTACTATCGCCAGGGTACCTATCAGCAATATCTCGCCGCCAAAGCACTCAAGTCGCAGAGCTGGAGGTTTCACAAACAGTACCAGACATGGTTTCAACGCCATGAGGAGCCAAAGGCGATTACAGAAGACTATGAGCAGGGGACCTATAGATTCTTCGACTACGAGAGCACATGGTAAGTCTCCAATTCCAACCCGTGAAGGCGCAGGCGGTGTT
The DNA here is from genome assembly GCA_002105025.1 of Clohesyomyces aquaticus. Classification (NCBI taxonomy): domain Eukaryota; kingdom Fungi; phylum Ascomycota; class Dothideomycetes; order Pleosporales; family Lindgomycetaceae; genus Clohesyomyces; species Clohesyomyces aquaticus. The sequence continues at coordinate 33,962 of MCFA01000102.1, read as the reverse complement.
GGGTCAAACCATGGATCCATCAGCCTACGCCGCACCACAGCATTTCCTCGTATTACCTTGCCACCTGTCGAGTGTCCATTCTAACGTCGAGCAGGATGAATCGTAGGAAAGCGGACTTTCGCTTTGCGTACAAGTTCCTGGAAGACGAGCTATGAGACGACACCCCCGTCCTGTCTCGGGAGCAAATGTAGGGATTTTAATGGGCGTGAGTTTTGTATGAAGTATTAGGTAGTTGGTCCATGAATGCCTACACGGGGGAGTTGCTTGGTGCGATGCGAATATTAATTGTCGCGAACCGATGCACGTGAAGCTGGCTGATGTCTTCCCATTCCCAAACCAGTCGGCCGAAGAAGCGACGGTTTTAACGGACACGCAAATGCCCGAAGTTCCTAGCACGATCGATGCCATTTCGGTGAAGCGACTCTCCCATTTTCCACTGACCGCTTCATCAGGAGGACGCACTTCGGGCGCTTCGAATACGGACCGGTGGTCAGAGAACGCCCGTAGCCGTCGGTCGTCCGTACCGAACATGCAGCCCAAGCTTCTCCGCATGCTGCAAACTGCAGGCTACGAGCCTCATCTGACATAATGGCTGCGCGGCATGCGAAGGAGTGGAGTGGCCCCCACGTAGCGGTGGCTGAGGCGCGGTCGTCCGATCCCGAGGCACATGACATCTCAACCTTCATTCACCTACACCATTCCTTCCAAGGCTGGTACCAAACGCCGTCGGCGTCGCTGCCAGAAGTTGCGGCCGAAACACCGGTTGCGCTTGTAAATCACTTCTCTCAGCCCTTCCATGTTGTTCCCTCACCATTTCAACATGCCTGCCAGCCTATCGTTGCCTAGTCGAATCGTAGTTGTCCACCACAGAAACGGGGCAACCTGCGCCGGGCGATTGATGACTACACCGAGAACACGTTGGATCTGTAATTGGTCACGATACACGAGTAATTTCACACCCCTCAGCTCTTAGACCAAATTTCGAGGCTGCTAAGATTCCACTACGGCATCTCACCGCCTGCTTCGCACTTTACTCGCGCGGTTCATACTGCTGCTCACTAACGGCCACATGAAGGCGAACCGCGATTCGCACTGGGCGAGGCGGTCAATTTCAAGTTTATTTGCGCCCTATGCTAATTGCGGGCCGTTGCGGGTCCCTTTTGCGCAAGATTGCAGCAAGGAGGGGTGAAGGTCGACATCATTGATGACATTTCACCTTGCATCCGCAACTTTAACCAAAACAGAACCAGTAGTTGTTTTATTTCTCTTCAAAGCCTCTATTTAAAACTGTCACAATCCCTAGCCTTTAGTCGTTTCGCGGTTTCGCTGTTCCAAGACCACGTCGCTCGGGATATACATGCAAATCCAAACTTGGAGACGGGATGGAACGTGACGACGGGAGGATTTTCTCCACTCTGCACAGTCGCCGCAACGGCATCCGCCCGTCGTAGACTCAATCTTAGATGTGCCGTTGTGCTGGTATTTCCGCGTTCGCCCTGCTATTCTGTTTTAAATCCGTTCGTGCATCAACTTAATTCCTCAACTGGGGAACGTATTTTTGTACGTCAGCCCTACATCAATCACATTCGACGATTCGCACATTACATAGCCTCAATCTGGAAGACACCGAATCCTTCCACAATATTTTACGGCACAGCAGTCCAACCGTCTTTCGTCATCACTTGTCTCTCTCCCACGAGGAAGCTCAGCCTGGCTTCTGAACCCCCGAATCCTTCCCCTCGACCTGGCCCACGCGGGCGTCAGGCAACAGGCCACATAGCGGAATCGCCTGAGAAACACCCCGATTCTGGTTTTAGACTCCGACCGGGGCAGTGATAAACTTCCTCCTACTCTTCGATATATAAACGTTCTGGAGCTTTTACAAGCACAACATCACCCCAACCACGCTCTTCCAAAACCAAGCTACCACCACCACCTCTTCACCAAGCACCAGCTTCAACTTAAAGCCAACAGCCATACAGACTACCACCGCCGGTTAACAGGAGTTTTGACGAACTTTTCCGTTTTCTCTTCATTCCAACCAGTGCCACTTCAGAGGCGGCCCACCACGATTTCCATCCACAATGTCTGGATACCAGGTTGAAACCCCACCTCATTTGTATTAAGCACACGCTCTAATCATGACATAGTACTCAAGTGGGCAGTCGGGATACGGATATCCTACCTCGAGCGTACCGCAATACACACAGGCCCAGATCGACCAATACTACCAACAGTACCAACAATATCCACCTCAACCGTACCAAGTCATCCAATATGACTATAATTCCTACACGCATCCCATGCCCACGGGCTACACGCAACCGCAAATGCATGTTCCAGGGACCGCTTATACAGGAGCCGCGGATACCTCGCTGTACTATTCCACACCAGTCGCCCAAGCAGGTGGGGGTAGCCAATCCGAAGACAGGTCCAGGTCAGCACCCCCCAACCAAACCACGCTTCGAAGAAGGAGAATGAAAATTGACAGAAGGATTAGGAGCAGCAGCCGTGGAAGGTATACCACCACACTTTTCATGGCCCTACTATTGATACATAAATGTGTGGATTTTTTGTCGAACATGACTAACAACGAGACAACAGGACCTGGACTTGCGATGTACCCAACTGCACTTCAACAGCCAACTTCACTCGTCTCGCGGACTTACAACGACATCAATCCACGGTGCACGGAATGGGAAGTCCCGAATTCCCATGCACAGTACCTCGATGCACGCGTGTGGGCGACAAGGGCTTCACCAGACGCGACCACCTAGTCGAGCATCTACGCAACTTCCATCATCTCGACATCCCAAAGCGGAAGGCGGGGGAGCGCAGCGCAAACCCTTCTGGTGCACCCTATTACTAGCGCGGAATCTGCACTTGTGCGATCCAGAGACGCCAAATTTGGGTGTACCTGGAAGGGTCCTTGTTGGAGCGCAGCAAGGCATATTTTGCATGGCTGGGCGTTTTTTCGATTGTGTCTTACGCACGTGCTGTCAGATGCGTGTAACCGAAGAGCTGGGCTCGCGGGAAAAGCAGTCTTTCGTTTTCTTATAGCATACAGTAGGGATTCAACAACGGGAAGGGATGTCGCCAGGCTTGATGCGACTCGGGAGTATGTACAATTGAGGAGGGCTTTCATTTCTTGCTCCCCATGAAACTTGTGATGGGTCCTCGGACTCTCGCTAAGCTTCATGGGGCCATTTGAGCATTTCGAATATATCATCATCCCCTCACTTTTCTCCCTTGCATAATTACTGCTTGTGTTGCACTGTCAGCTTTCTTTTCTTGCTATTCCGGTTTGAAGGCCTCCTAGACGTGGGCTTAGCTTGGCGATGCATTGCACTGGCTGAGACCATGAATCTTGATCTCGGAGCCACCACCGCATGCCGACCAAGGGCGCCCCAGGGGTCTTGGATGATTGCCAACTGGATATGCATTCTTACCACCGTCGGTGTAGACGTCAAGTGCTACTATGCTGGCATTCAGCTGGTCATGCGGTGCAGCCAATCAGAATACTAGTCAACGGTCGGAGCAAGATGCCCTATCGATTGGCGCAGGGATCCTGTGGCTGGTGCGGTCGGCGTCGGATTTCGCCACCGCACGGAGACGCGACTAAAATCCGGCCGTGTCGTCCACACCGAAGCTGAGCAAATCCAGGGCTCCCACGGAGCATGATATCGCGCGAGAGGGCGGACTCGCCCTCTTCGAAGGCCGGGTTCTATCTTCCATGATCGAGGGCGGCCATCGCGGACGACATCCGTGCGACGTGTTTTCCAAGGTCGTGGCCGCCAGCGTGCACTACAATGTGGTGTTCCTCGCTTAGCGGGCTTGGCCCCGCATTCTCCGCACTCGTCCACGGTGCTGTCGGTCCCCCACAACAGGTTCCTCTTCACTTTCACCATATTCACCCCCCCTCTGCCTAGCATTATTTCGATCCTTCTTGCCAGTTAAACTTTTCCCTCACTCCCAGCTTTGACTCATGTCGTTTCAGCAAATCCTACAAATACCTTCGACTGCATACCGCGAATTACCTCTGCAATAGCTTCAGTTCCAATCCCATCCAGCTCCCGGACCCCCCGCCCTTCGCCCAAAGTCGGTGAATAGGCGCCAGCACACAGCTGCAGCCTTGCAGAGACGACCCTATCCCACACCTCTCTTCCGGACCCGTTCCAGCCCATCGATACCTGGCCGCCATCTGGGAAAATGCACGATTTACGGCGGCAAGCGCTCGAAAGCGGGAAAACCGTGTCACGCAAAGCACGCTCACGGCAAGTCTCGGCCCCTTCGTCCAAGGCAGGCTCGACTCTTAATTCCCCGGCTCAATCGAGAGCCACGTCCCGGAACCCCAGTCGCCAGGGATCCGATGATGAGGAGTACCTTAGCGACGGCACAGCCTGGAGGTGAGTTTTCGAAATTCCCTACCTTTTTTTCCCAACTTCACGTTGCGTGGTGGCATCTCCGCGCATCCACCCGTCCCGACCCATGGCTCTGGTCTACGAATCCGACTCGACAGGTTCGCTAACGAGCCGCTCCAACAGCACCAACTCCATCGATGACCTCCTCAACTCCGAAGATGCGGACGTTCCACCCGGCGCATGGAAGTCGGAGCTGAATGTTCGCATCGACCAGATCGTGGACCGCAAGCGCAGCAGCACCGAAGGCCGCGCCGACAACTTCAGCGTCTACGCCCACATCCTCATGGCCAAGTACGCAAAAGACGAGATCGAGAACCGCATGAACGATATCTTGCCCTCCATCCTCCGCAGCATCAAGTCGGAAACGAGCGAGCGCGAAACCGTCACTGCCTTGAGAGCTCTTGCCGTCTCGATCGTCACCCTCGATTCCGACGACATTTACGATTCCGTTTGCGACCAGCTCAAGCGCACCATCTCAAATTCTGCGTCTACGCATTCTAAGATCGGCGCGATTCACGCGTTGGGTGCCGCCGCCTTCTTCGGTGGGGCGTCCGAAGAAGAATCGGAAGATATCATGGCATTCCTGCTCGAGATCATCGAGTCCGACGGGAACTCAGTCGGCGCTCATGATGAAGGGTCCATGGTTGTTGCCGCCCTCGAGGAGTGGGGTCTGCTCGCGACCGAGATCGAGGATCTAGAAGAAACCACCGAGATCGCCATCGAAGCCTTCGTGGACCAGCTCCAGAGCACCGACTCTGGTGTCCAGATCGCCGCTGGGGAGAATATTGCCCTGCTCTATGAGAAGTCGTACACTCCACGTGAAGAGGACGAAGAGGCCTCGGAGGAGGATGGTGACTCGGACGGTGAGCATGAACGCCGCGACGGAGACAAGATGGTTAAGCGCTATACCGTCTACCGAAGGCAAGATCAGCTGCTTCATACGCTGGACGAGCTCGCCAACATCTCCACGCGCAAGATCTCCAAGAAGGATCGGAAGACGCTCCACTCTTCCTTTGCCGACATCCGAAATTCGGTGCAAAAACCAACCCGTGGTCCCAAATACTCAACTGCAATCGACCATGAGACTGGACGGTTGTACGGCGGCGGCAGAATGAGAGTAAGAATCAACCGCAATGTCGAGGTTCGCATCGACAAGTGGTGGAAGCTGCAGAGGTTGAATGCACTCCGCCGAGTCCTCCAGGGAGGCTTCGTTCATCAGTACGACAAGAATGAAGCCGTTTCTAGGTGTTTGCCGTTCTCAGTGGCTTCAAAGCGCTGAGGCTTCCAGGAGCGGCGGTGCTTGTTGGATTGATAGTCTTTCTCCTACCCTTGTTTATTTTTATGTTTTTTTTTGCAAACTTGGCTTATGCATTTTTGGTTTCGTGGGATGAAGAGGTCGACATAGCGGGGGATTTCATTATCACGACTTACACTTCTGCATTGAATACCCACACCCTTTTGGCATCATACTCTCTAGATAAGTTAGTAGCATAGGCATTGGAATAGACACCGATGATACATGAAAGGATTTAGACCGCTTCACGTGAATGGCCGTACTCCAAAACCGGTCGGAGTAAGCGGGGGCGGTGGGGTATGCTCACAAGCGAAGCTCTTCCGAGGGGCAATTTCACCCCGCCATGGGTGCCCCTCGTCGCGCACAATTGCGGGTATGCTTGTGCACTTGTGCGCTTGTGATGGAGCTCGTACTCAAAAGTGATTGGATTGGCTTAGAGATGTAGTCCAGGCACCAGAGGCGCGGCTTCGTCGCAGGCGTTGCTTGCAGGTGCGGGGCTTGGCGTGTGTAGAAGGTTCTGGCAGTTTGTCTCACCGCGAAGCTTTCTTCAGCCTCGAGCTTTTCCCGAGCTCTTTTACTTCCTCTCTCACCACCTTTGTCCTCCACTTCCATACCTTTTTAGCTCCAATTCCACACGAGAATCTCTAATACAGTTCACATCTCCTGCCGAGGTGACATCCACAGTAGCAGTTATGGCGGAAACCAGTAAGAGCCTCGGAATCATGCTGGAGTACGCCTTACTGACGACGGCACAGAGCGTCCCCGAGTCTTCTTCGACGTGACTGTGGGCGGTGTCAAGGCCGGTCGTATTGTAATTGAGCTTGTAAGCACTCGAAACCCCTCAGAGAGACCTTTTTTGGCTGACATTGCGACAGTACAGCGACAGTAGGTCTATCCGGCATCGTACCTCATACGTCCGAAAAGACTAACCCACCACCCAGTTACCCCCAGGACAGCCGAAAACTTCCGTGCTCTCTGCACCGGCGAGAAAGGTCTCGGAAAGTCGGGCAAGCCACTCCACTACAAAGGCTCCACCTTCCACCGCGTCATCAAATCGTTCATGATCCAGGGCGGCGACTTCACAGAAGGCAATGGCACCGGCGGAGAGAGCATCTACGGAGAGAAGTTCGAGGACGAGAATTTCGAGAAGATCCATGACCGCCCGTTCCTTATGAGTATGGCGAATGCGGGGCCGGGAACGAATGGCAGCCAGTTCTTCATCACGACGGTCCCGACGCCGCATCTGAATGGGAAGCATGTTGTCTTTGGGGAAGTTGTTAATGGGAAGAGCGTGGTGAGACAGGTGGAGAATTTGAAGACGCAAAGTGGAGATAAGCCGTGGCATGATGCCGTCATCGTCGGTACGCACACACCATCTCTGTATATTCCTCTCTTTACAGTTCACATTGCTGACCTGAACGGCCCCAGACTGCGGCGAGCTCTCCGGCTCCGACTACGACAAAGCCACAGAGAAGACCGTCGACGCAACCGGCGACCCCTATGAAGACTACCCCGAAGACCAGAAACCGAGCGATGCAGAATGGACCGGCACCGAGATACTCCAAATCGCGACCGCCCTCAAGGACCTCGGAAACTCCGCCTTCAAATCCAACAACCTGGGCCTCGGAATCCAGAAATACCAAAAAGCCCTCCGCTACCTGTCTGAATACCCGACACCCCTCGACTCCGACTCCGCAGACCTCGGCGCCTCCCTCAACACGCTCAAAATCTCCCTGTACTCCAACTCCGCTTTGCTTCAAAACAAGATGAAGGACTGGGATGCGGCGAACGAGTCTGCGACCAAGGCGCTCGAGGTTGAGGGATTGTCAGATAAGGATAAGGGAAAAGCGTACTTCAGGCGCGCGCAAGCAAGGATCGGGAAGAAGAATGAGGAGGATGCGTTGAGGGATTTGGAGGAGGCCAGGAGGTTTGCGCCGGGGGATGCGGCGGTGGAGAGGGAGTTGGCTGGCGTGCAGAAGAGGGTCAAGGAGAGGAAGGAGAAGGAGAAGAAGATTTATAAGAATGCTTTTAACTTTGATTGAGGGGAGAGGGGATGCGAGGTGTGAATGATGGGTGATCGGGTCAGATGTGCAAGGAGGGCCATGGAAAAGGGTCATTTGCTGTTGATGGTTCCATGTCCGGGACACGCGCGGGCTTGTCTGCCATATAGCCTGGCCATCAAGCAGGTGAGCCTGAGGGAGAGCTAGGGGTAAAACTAGGCAGGGAGTCGAGGCGTTGGTAGGGTAGAGTAGACAAACATCCATGCATAACCGCTTAGGCCAAACAGTATCGGAATCAAATAGTCTTCCACTGAAGGGGGCGTATCCGCATCTCCTCCCATCTGGCGCCCACCCACCCACGCTACCTGTCCAGATCATCCTCTCCCTTTCCGCCCTCCCAATCCACCACCGGTATTCGTACGAGAACTACACTTCGTACGGCTCGTCCCCGCATTCTGACACGCTTCGCAGCACAGACTACAGCTCCCAGACTGTCCGGAATGCTGCGTGTTGCAGTGGCGATGTGGCATTCAGCTCAACTCAACTCGCTGGGAGGGCTTCATTGGGGAGAGGGAGACACGTATGCATTGCCACATCTCGAGGGATGTTGTATTAGGAATTTGGGCGGGTTGAGATGTTGCCGTGAAGAGTTCAAGTCGACTTGAATGGAGTTGGTTGTGGACGTCGTATGAGCGAGAATGCTACATGGCTGTGGGAGGAAGAAGGGGAACGGGCGGATATGACTGACTGGTATGCATGTTCTTGTAGGCAATGAGTGATCCAGTACGTCGGGTGAAGACCTCACACTCATCTGATCTGAGCAATGAACAGGGTGGGCGTGTGATAGCTTGACTGGTTGGTTGTCCTCGAGCGGGGAAGGGAAGTCGTCACAGTCCGCGGTATACTACCCTTTTGGGCATCTCAATCGTAGGTTGTCCGCATACGCTGGCATCTTACCAGAAGTGTCCAAAGAAATACTGGCACACATAGGCTTCAGGTGAAAAAGGTATCGTCGCTGAGCTGAGACAGCTACATACGTACACACGTCACACCACGCAGAAAACCCATACAACTAGGTATAATACCATCATATATGTATTGCAAAGTATCTAAACCGCCGCCCTTTCATCGCATCGATCCAACATGCAAGCCACCCGCCCATCCAATCTCTAAAAACACGAAGGAAGCAAAAGTCAAAAGTCCTCCCCCTATTCCTTCCTCCCAGCCTACCCAAATCGTAAAATATATCCAACCAACCAAGAAAAATGAGAGCCTCCCCGCCACCCCGGACCCAACTATCATATCTGTCATCGCAGCATCCAACCCACCAAGAAGCAGAAACGCTGAACGCTAGATATCGGAAAAGGCAATTGTAAGAGCAAGATCGTGGTTAGAGTAGAAGATAGAGAATATGGAAAGGGCTTTTAGATATGCAAAAGAGGGATATGAAGATTTTGAAAGTATCTCGCGACCGACAGACAATACATGACAAAGATCCTTTCCGTCCGTGTGGTGCCGGTGGTAATGCGGGGAGTGCCAAGGGTGGAGATCAAGATAGGCTTCTGTGCGCGATATGGGATTCCAACTTCTGTGGCCCGTTTGATGGCTGAGAAAGTGTTTCTTGATTTGTCTCATCCGTTTGAGCTGATGGGCGATGGGTGTTGGAGCAAGTATGTGCGAGGAGGCAAGTGTTGGATTGCAATTGGCATGAATGACTAGAGACAGGTGGCGTGTATGTTGGGTAAGGCGAGACGACGGAGAAGCCACGGAGTGCTGGAATAGAGCCCCCGAATTGTGAGCGCCGGGTCCGAGTAGAGACGAACGATATGCGAGGAATGCGGTGCGGAAGGTTGCGCGAAGACGCCGTTTCCGAATACAACTGAGGGCAATGAACTGCAAGTAATACGGCCGGAAGAGTCGGAGACGGGCAATCATATACCCCAGGTCTCAGAATGAAAGGGAGGAATGCCACGTGACAATGGGGTTCACCGATTGATGTGCATGAACCGTAGGTCAGTATCAACACCGACTACAAGCAACTGGTGTGTCGGAAGAATGTGGCACGGTCCGCAGGGTTATCTTGGTTCGATGTCATGTGCGTCATGCGGCGAGGACGGTGGGGCAATGAAAGAACGTGCAGCGGCGGTAGCAGTCCCCAACACGCGGTTCCAGATACTTGAGATGTTCTTGTAGCGCTGGCAACAGGTGAGTCTTAACCACTTGTGACTTATGCATAGTACGACCCTTCGTTTGTGCGCGTTCACTCCGCCCTTCCCCAGAACCACTCCGTCTCGATAGGTCTCCTTTCGGATTTAGTGGTGTCTGTTTCTGCCCGTTCCTCGTACTTTGCATAATCCTGCCTGCCTTGTCTCTTGACCGGTGCCTCATCCGAGATGCTGTCCCCTATTCGGTGATGAGTTCCGGGTTACCCGTCAAACCGGCTATTAGGTCACCACTCACCAGCGACCCCTTCGTTGGCACCCCTTGGGCCATGCGCCCTGTATGCACCAAGCGTGCTCGATGAAGCACCGCCTCTTTCTGAGCTACGATCCCTTTCCTTGCCCCTCTTTTCGCCCTCTCTATCGCGATCTTTCTCCTTGTCCTTGTCTTTCTTCCTCGATTTGAACGGCAAAACTCCTCTGATACCTCGGTCCTTTTTCTCCTTCTCCTTGTCGAACCGTGGGAGCGCTGTCGTGTACTCTTCCCCACTCCCAGCTTCACTTCCCTCCATGCTCAGTCCGCCGGCACTTCTTGGTGGTCGAGTCGTTGATCCAGAATTGATATGCGCCAAGTTTATATGGACGTTTGGATTCGCGGTAAAGGAAGAAGCCGACCTCATTGGGGCTATGTGCAATCCGTCACTGCTCCCTGGCGGGGTTTCTTCAGTGGCGGAAGCCGATGCCGACGCTGAAGCGGACGCAGAAATTGATTCATCAAGGCTTGGAGCGTAAACGCCACCAGCCCGTCCTTTCATCGTGAATGGGTTGGACGACGTAGAAGTAACAGAGCTGGCTGATGCCGAAATGGACGAATTATGTTGGTGTCTCGATTTCGGCAGCCGAATAGGCTTCATGGTGATAGGTGTGCTGGTGGAAGAGGAGCTGGTCATTTCATCAGTCCCGGGACTTACAGGCGCCGATGCAGGTGCTGAAGCGCCAGCCTTATTACGCGTCGCGGCTCCACGGGATGGCTCGAAGGATGCGGAGCCCTGAAGCTGCTCGACCAGTTCCTCCCACTTCACACTCAAACTGGAGCTGGGTCGTTCGGCACGTTCAGCCCGATTAAGACAATCGCTTGTACGTTCATTGAGACTAACACAGATCTTGTGGAATCGAAGAAGGTCGCCATCTGTGGTCTGGATGTTCGGAGCAGAGTTGGTAGTATTCTGAAGCCAGAGATCGACCAGGGCGGCGAAGTTGCGAGCGTGATCGATCAGGTAGGGGAGTGAGGGGAACCCTTCTCTCGATGTTGGAGGTAGACGCTGGAGAATAGCGAGTGGCGTGCTGTACGACGGAGGTATCGGAGGGAGCGTGGACGTTGAGGAAGATATTGAGCAGAGGTTGTCAATATACGTCTTGAACTCCTGACGATGTGAGGACAGAAATGCATTCATAGGCTCCATCCACTGCTCCTTAGTACCGAAGGAAGACATGTTTGCAAGTCCTTGAAGGGACTTGGCGATAAGAGTGAGTGTTCGTCGTGCCCTGGGCTTGGGATGGTCTAAGATCTGTCAGAACAAGGTACAAATGTTTGTTTGCATACGTACCTTTGAGCAACCCAAACAACTTCGGATTTAGGACAGCGGGACAGAAGAATCGCAGGAAAAGGAATCCTGACACGCTACTATACCTTACCGTCCTGAGGAAGTCTCCATATCGGTCTTCAGCGCAGGCCCTTATATGTCTAAAGATGAGCCTGAGCTCTTGAGGGCATCGCGAGATTGAGTTGTAAATGGCTCTCCAAAGATCCTCCGTCAGATTGATCAATCGTCTCCAATTCCGATCAAGCTCGTGCTGTGAGGTGATTTTGTTTGGGTCCACTTCACATTCGTAGTCTTTGTCGTTGATTTCTTTGAGCTTATCGCACAAAGTCTCCTCAAGGTATTCTTTCCCGAGCCGCTTCATGTGGTGGTCCAATGACTTGGTAAGAAGGGTGTTGCCACGGAAGAGAAGGTTGGCCTCGAGTTTGGCATTGTTGCCCATGTCGCGGACAAACAATTCGCGATCGCTCGTGGAGCCAAAAGATTCGGTGGAGTCACTCGAGCCGAGCCGTTTACTAAATCGTAAACGGCTGGCTGGGGTCTCCTTCAACGTGCCGTCGATTTCTTCCTCCACGAGGGACATGATCCACTCTCCAGCTTGGCCAGATACCTGGAATATGTTGAGCAAGTACTCCGAAAGCTTCTTTAGCTCATTCGGAATCATCTGGGCAATCTGCAAGGTCAATCCGTTCGAGAATCTGTGCAGAAGCTCTGACATAGGCTGATAATCTCGCGCCATCAATATGACGCACTCTTCTGCGCTGACTTTGACGAGAACTTCCCCTACGCTGTTACCGTACATGTTGACCAAGGGCCACCATTTCTCGAGCTCCTGGTTCGGGCCCATATCGTCTAGATATATGTCCGTTTTACCGCACGTTTGATCGAACGATATGCCCGCATAGCCACCTGCGCCTTCCGAATTGAATGAGTCAGAATTCAGGGGATCGTCGCGGTAGCCTTTTTCAGACCGTAGCTGGCTGGGAGGGCGCTTCTTGAGCAACAGAGACGCTGTCGAGAGAACAGCGGGCAGATCAAGAAATTCAAACTCTTCTCTCCAAAAGGGACTTTGGACTTCTGGTTTGGCCATGGTTCGAGCTCTCGTCTCGCCATCGAGCAACACCTCCACATAGTAGCCGCCTGGGTTCGTGGCCGCGGAGGTGGGTCGTGTTGGTGTGACGTGATCGGCCACTTTCGGACTGATTGGGGGCATCAAACGGGCTTCTATGACCCGGACGAACAGTGACCTCTCCATCCGGAACATGTCCTGTGTGCCAAACGACGGGGAAAGCGCACCCTCTTCGTTCAAAGTCGGTTGTTTGGGTCCGTACAACTGGGGAATGGTGAATGCCCGCAGTAGCACGATCCAGACTTCATACAACACTCTTGACTCAAGTGATAGAAAGATAGGGCGTAGTAAGGATAACGAGGTCGATGTGGATGTGTATTGCGGATATATGGCGATGCAGAATTCGTTGTCCAACACGGAGGGATCTAATCGCTGGACAGCACATCGGGAGAGTTGGGAGAGTTGCACGACAGAAACTAGCGTAACGTCTGTGTCGGAGTAGAGCTTGAGCTCTCCATTTTCCCGGAGGGTACAAGACACCCTTCTCCACCTTCTCGAGCCGTGGCTTTGTATCCGGTACGCGTGCGGTCTTGCGCCTCCAGATTTTGGCGTGCCCGTGTTGCTGTACGTGACACTGGTGTCCCAATATATCATTTTCCCAACTTTGATGATAGGCGCTTCCTTCAGGAGGGACACCTCGGAATGTCTTCTGCTGTCGACAAGCCTCCTCTCTGCAACCAATGGCGTCTGTGGTTTTGCCATCTTGTTGTGTATGCCTTTGGGACGAATCGGTTGCCAGCACAGCAACGCTGCAAACCACGAGTCGAATTCGTCCTGGGTGGGCGGCCGCAGAAATACCTCCAGCTTGGAATTGTGTCCGAGAACGTGAATGTAGGCAGTGTAGGATTCGGCATCGTATGCGCTCGTCACGCGACAACCCCGGAGGTCTGGCACGAGGGTGCGATGATAGGAAGTGTCGCTCTTGGGTTCATACACCAGGCTCCCGGCCTCCTCGTTGATGTAGCAGTACGACAAAGACCACGGATTTGCTTCCCCACGTCTAAAAGCTAACATGCCTTGCATCTTCCCGCAGGTCGCGCGCATAAGCTTCAGAACCTTCCGCGCATCCGATGCCGGAACGGGCGACACCCACGAGTCGGGCTGGGTATTGGGGCCTGTCGATGACTGCGGAAGCGGCGATGCAGTGCGTGGGGGTTGCTTGATGAGGCGACCGCGATTCGAACTGGAGGTGCGCGGCGGCGGGTGGGAAGGAGCAGAGACGGTCGAGGGATGTCCGATAGAGGTGACTACAGCTTCCTCGAGGGCCTGGAAGTTCGCAGAGCCGGTCGAGTGCACGGAGCCAATGCGGTGCCGGCTTGTTACGAACAGGTTTGGCGGCGATTTGTCTCGTGAAGAGCGCTCCTCGAGCGTGCGCGTTCGCGGCCGTGTCTGGGCTTCCCTGGCATTTCTCAACGAGTATTCGGCCTCATTCGAATTGGCCCTCGCAACAAAGCTTCGCGGGTTGCTGCCGCCGGAGCGCGGCGACGTGGGCGGCGACGATACCAGAGGGGCGTCCCTGATGTAGCTGGCGTGCGCAACCTCGTCCTCGGGGATGGCTTCGGGCGTGACTGCGCGGATGGTCGACGAGGGATAGCTCGCGGTGCCGCGGGAGTACGACTCGGTCTCGTCTCGCCGTTGGTCCCGGGATCCCGTTGCGTGGGCTTCTGGGGCGCTGTTGTCCCGCCTGTTGCGCCGGTTGTGTCTGCTGGACTGCTCCATGGGGCGTGGTTGGTCGGCCCGCTTGTCGGGCTATCCTGGGTGTCTGTTAGAAGTTCCTACACGCTCGCTATATCGCGCTCGTCTCGTCTGCGCGGGCGCCGTCTGGCGAGCCGTGGCTTAGCTGTTGCAGTCCTGTCCTCCCAGCAGCCGTGCGCTCCGCTGCGCTGGCATTGACAGCCGGGCGACGATACTGGTGAGCAGGTACCCGGCCCAGGCGTCACCGGCGGACGGGGCAGGGAACGGCGGCGGTGTCTGGAGAAAGGAAGTTCCAGCTGCCGTGGCGCATCGTATGGGCTCGCAATGTCTCGGGAGCGCCTGGCACGCAGCCTGGGAGCGGGGCGGGCGTCTCAGAGCAGGGCAACGGCAGCGCAATTCATCGCCAGCACTGGCTGCGTTGCGGGAGGGGGCGGAGGGCAACCGGCGTGCGCGGGCATCGAGTGGCGATGTCTAGGAAAGAGATGTGGTGGAGCAGAACGACCAGTTCATTCTCTCCACGGCAAGCGTCGCGCTTGGCAGGGCACCGCCAATCAACCCATGTCAGCCTGGACCGCGATGTGCGACGTAAATTAAAAGCCATCATGCTTGCATAGTAATATCTACGGACTGCAAGGGACCACGGTCGCGTCTTGCTGCAAAGCATCCTCCGCCAAAAGAAAACAATTCCCTCGTCAAGTACCATGTCGCCACATTGCACACGCCGCGCGGTGCGACCACCCAGCCAGCCCAGCACGTACATAGGGACACCCAGGAGAGACCTCTGCCATACCAGAGCACGCACCCAAAGAGACACAAACCGCACCGTAACCGGGAAAGTAACCGCAAAATGGATATCGCACCCACCACCCCCATTGCTCCAGGCTGCGCCCAATCAGCGTGCTTGCCAGCATCCGCACGTCGTTGTCAGCTAAGATTAACCCATTTCCCCTTCCTCACCTCCCCATTGCCGTCTCACGTCAAACACATTAGCCCTACGTGTCTTCATTTGAATGGAGATTGGTCGGCCACATTGTCTTCCAGGCTCACTGCACTCAATGGCTGGCTCCGCGCGCCACTGAGATCGCCGCTGCCCGTCTTCCGCAAAGCCTGGCGCATCGTTTCAATCTGGAGTTCACCACCCAATGGGGGGCTGTGGGTTCCGTGAGTCGTTGTAGGGCTGCCGGGAGCCCGTGCCCCCTTTGCGGACATGAAATCCGCGCCCTTTTCAGATGTGGCTCCACTGGTGGGCGGTGACGCGCTGAAACCATGAGATGAGGCAGGCGATCGCACCGGGGAGGGAGACCGGTTGGCTGTGGATGATAGGCTCATGAATTGCATGGCATCCCGGTTACTTTCGACGTGTTCTGCTTGGACGACGTCTGCAAAAGAAATAAAGCTCAGACGTCGTGGGTCAGTCGTGTCCAGGGATCCGTAGTTGGACGCAGAGTCCTCGTAGTCGGCGTGTCCGGGACCGGCGAATTCGCTCTGGGATGGTGAGTACAGCGAGTCCGTCATACTGCCGGCTACTGCAGCAGAAGCGGGCTGGTGGGCCGAGTGCATGACAATCTCCACCTCATCCGGATTCAGGTGGTCGTCGGTGATTGCCAACGACGACGCCTCGAGGACGGGAGGTATGTGGTCTTCTGTTTGGATGTGCGCGGGGATGGCGGGAGACAATTCGCCGCCGACGCTCTCCTGCACGTTGCGCTCGAAGATCTGCGAGTCCGCCGGCGAGTGCAGCAGGCCGGGCGACGAGGAGCGGTTATATCGTCGATTGGGGGAAGCAGCGACGCCCGAGGGGTGCATACGCGGGCTGCTGCGAGGAGACGGTCGACGATCCGCGGGCGGAGAGGCCAGGGGAGACACTGGCATCGGGGAGAGGGTCGGGGCAGACGTGGGCGACATGCCGGCGTTCTTCTTGTCGTCGTCCTTCTTCTTGCCCAGGCCGAGCAGCTTGCGTTTGCCTTTGGCAAGCAGGCCTGACTGGTCCTTCTCGTTGCTGGCGTCGTCTTCGGCCTTGCTCTCGCTCAAGAGAGGGACCGCCGAAGAGTGCGGGCTCGGGGCCAGGGGAGGGGTCGTCGTCGCCGTCGCCGTCGCCGTCGCCGTCGTTTGGGGCTTCTCTGCGGCACTCATTTGAGTGCGTGAGGATGCGGAGCGGTGGGCTGCCGAGGTTCGCGGTTTGCGTTCAAAAGCTGAGCCTTGCGCTGTCGGGGATGGAGTATTGAGTCGGTGAATTGCTCGCAGAGGGCGGGGGGCAGGTCAGGGTCCCGGCCTCGCTTCAAAAGAGCAGAGCAGTCAGGGCACGGGATGAGGAAGAGCTGTGAATTGGGAGGCGCCAGTATATGAGTGTGGAATGGCCGCGACAGTGAGAGCAACGTAACTCATTCTTGGAGAGGCGTAGCAAAAGTTGGCTGGTCTTCGAAGTCCACGAGGACTGGCCAAGGTCACGTGTTGGGCTTAGTCCACTGCAATGACGTTGCTGCTGGGCTGGAAGCGTTTTAGCCCTGCGTTTCGATCCAGGCACAGCCGACCCCTTGACGAATCGCCCAATTATTTCCGAACGCGGACGGTGAATGTCTAACCCGTCAATGAAGCGCGCAACGTCGTCGTTGCTAGCGACGGTGCCAGTCAGTTGACACCTGTGCTTTCGTCTGTCTCCCGTCACTTCAGCACCAACAACTGCGGGGTACATACCTGTCGACAGCCGCTGCGCCAGCACTTGACACCAAGACGGACGGAAGATAGGTTTCAGAGTGGTCTGCGTCGGTCTCAGTTTGCACGCAGTGTTGCTTTCATTTGTTGTCTTATGCTTTCCTCGCGTCCTCATCACTCAAACGCATCAGCAGTCGCCGGCTTGGCTCTTCGGCCAATCGCGCGCGCCAATTAGGAAAAGTTCCGACGACCACTTTAGCAATATGGCAAGGCCTTGGAGCTGATGTCCGTATGGGGGGTCGTCCATCGAGTTTTTCCTTCCTCTATCTAGTACATCGCATGTCACTTTGGTTAAGGCTAGTCAGGCCTACGTGTCCGAAGCTTTTACTCACGATATGGACGACGCGAGCGCAAGGCGCACTTACTAGACCCTCCATCGCAAACACCCGCCACGACCTTCTCCACGACGCAGACAACACCATCATCAAGGGCTGAAACCGCATCCTGCTCTTGTGCTTGCTCTTTTGTTTGGACTTGGTATTTGCTAGTATTTTTATCCGCTCCGGCAATCTCGAGTTCGGGTATCGTCCAGGATCGGGCCTGCCCTTCACACCCTGTTCATCGGGCCCACAATATTGAAACCAACGGAATCCATTGTCGTGTTGGACGGATTGCGGGCCGTCAGATGGATATTCCAGTCATCGCAAAGTCTGAATTCGATTGGCTAATCTGAGAACTGACCTTGTTCTACGCTGGATTTTCTATGAACCTGGGCACCCGCTGGTGTTGCATTATAGTCGAACCATGCTGCGCCACCAACGGGATATTTGGCAGGAAGAGTCGTAAAGCAAGCTTTCATTAGGAATGACAGCGCCCCAGAGCTCTTTGAGCTCAGTTTCATGCACGAGCTTGCCGGCTCCCCCAATCGTCCTCGCTTTCCTTCCCGGCTGAACAGAACTGCTGCAGCTTATACCATTTACGAGCCAAACATTCGTATTCTCGGCTAGCTGTGATTCCAGTTACTGGAGTGGCCTTTGTCGCAGAAAGTCTAGTTGCGTACGGTCTCTTCAGAGTGTAGTAACGGGATCATTATTCAAAAACAGTTGTAGCAGTGTACATTTGCACTATTCGCAACCTTTGGGTTTTGTATCGCTCTCCATCTGGATGCTAGCGATCAAATGGGTCCAACGCAACTTACATATTCTCGAGCCCCGACTCGGCGGGCTTCGCCCCGTGCCGTGCACCAAATCCAGGGTATGCGTCCTCTCGAATCCTTCAGCTTCAGTAATCTCCACCCGGATGCGTCGATCCATCGCATCCGCCGCGTGATTCCATATGCGAAGAGGTATGCCCCTCCCACATACCTGCCCCCCGGGACCGAGATATTATCTCGCATCTCCGCATCCCCAGCTTTGGAAGTCATCACCGTCAACCCTATCGTCCGTTACCCCGAACACTACCGTGGGATGTTACTATGTTCGCTCCTCACGACCTGGGTCCTACGGCAGAGTATACCGCATATGCTTTAACAGGCCTATCCACCATAGTTGTTGGAGTGAGGTATGACGCCGTCTCTGCCATCATCCCTCGCATGTGCTAAGCTGTGTTGCAGGTTTTATTGTCGAATATGGGTGGTAGGAAAGCTGAAGCCCTATGATTATATTATGTTATCAGCACTGGTCGGTCGATCCGTCGAGATTCGCAGGCGTCTTCTCCTTGTTGACAGTAACAGGTGTGCACTTGGGGCATGTGCATCATCAACCACTATCAGCTTCTCTTCGGCAGTGGTAAAACCCTACCACATGGTAATACACCGCCTGTAAGTCTACAATACGTAATCGGTCCTTGCGACATCCCGCTGAAAGATGACCACTAGCCATCAATCCACCGCATCATTGAAATGGCATTCGGCGCAGCCAGATCATGGTACGCGTTTCAACTCATGTACCTAGTTGACCTGGCTCTTATCAAATTCTCGATCCTGGCGTTCTACCTTAGCATCGCAACATCACGAACGTTCCGCCTACTCGTACACCTTACCGCAGCCGCCGTTCTCGTTTTCACAATCGTGATGATATTCGTCAATGCTTTCGAGTGTCCAAAGCATCCTTCCTATGCTTTGGGGCCAGAGATATTCCAAAGGGAGAAATATGGCTGTCTGGAGATGACCAACATCTATTACATTCAAGCCGGGTTCAACATATTCTCGGACGCTGCGATACTCTTTCTACCCATGCCTCTGCTCATCAAGATCAAAAGCATGCCGAGACTGAAGCGCTATGCCCTGATTGCCGTTTTCTCCGTCGGCGCCCTCGCACCGATAGCATCAGTCATTCGGGTGTGGGGAGTGTATATGTGGGCGACCTCTACCGACCCTCGATACTACGGCGCTTATGTCATGTTCTGGACGCAGGTAGAACTAAACACTGCGATTATCTCCGCCTCAGTACCTTCGCTCCAACCGCTGTTCAAGAAATTATTTGGCGAATTTTCAAGATATACGCGCCGCAACGCCTACTATTACTACGGGCATGGTACCGTCCGACTCAGTAACGTAACGGAAGTCAATACAGGACGAGGAAGAGGAAATGTCAGTGAGATCCCGCTGACCGGATTGGAGTCACCACGATCTTCATATCGGCACCCATCACGCATACAAAGTAACGAATTCGGGAACGAGGCTATACTCATCCAAGATCTCGGCGAAGAGGAGGAGATTCAGAACCGCGTACGCTATTTTGCGTCGCAGAGGTCTTCGGTGCACTCACACATTCCCAAATCTCCCCAGTATCCGAGAGACGCATTGATGTCTTCAGGCTGAAAGAAAATGAAAACGTAATTCCAGACGTTCCCAGTGCTACCAAGAAACAGCTTCGGTTCGACCGGAAAGGCTGAGTCTCGTCAGATGGCCCTCTGACATCTTGATCACGTGTGAAAATCTCGATGCAAAGGATTGAGGATTCGAGAGGCACCAAGTTGGACCCTTGTCCCAGATGGAAATTTGGTGCGACAGAATGACCCAGCTTCTCTCGCCGCTTCCATCAGGACCTAATGCCAAATGAGCAGGATTGCGATATACAAAGCGACAGCATCCTCCCAAGAGCTGGTCATGCCAGGCGCCAACGCCGCGTTCGGGCACGCCGCTGTCAGATCTGTGGTTGGCCCCACTTGTGGCTCTCGTATATCCAGCCCTGCTTACATGTGCTTGTCGGTCAGGCGAGCCCGCTAATTCTTGCTGTGTAATCCAACCCAAGCTCTGATTGCTCGGTTTCTCGCTTTATCTGATGGTGGCTGGGCTGAGTACTCATGGAGAACCTGAGTTTGCGTCCATTTGGGAAATGGTGGTAAGCTAGAGTCGGGGTCGAAAACTTATTGATAAGTAGACGGTGAGCATTTTTGGAGATATAAGCTGATTTCACATTCCATCTTCTCTTCTGTCTCATGCCCTTGTTTCTCTGCCAGATTTTCTCCCAGCATACACTACTATTTTAATTAATAAGGCCAACCGATTTCATTTTATCAAGTCATCAACGCATCTTTACTCCTCCTTCGGTAGGATTACAAAGGATTGGTTCATGCTACGCCGCCTGGACAATGGCACCAACGGTCAAACCCTCTGATGCCCCTTATAAGCCATCCCTCTTCGACAGAGCTCTAATTGGGTTCTTTAAATGCGTCAACCGATTCGTGCAGTGGCACAAACTTCCGACCTACATCGGCGTTGCCAACCTCGATGCGTATCGCAAAGAGCTTCGACACAAGAATCTCCACGATGTTTATCCAGGGCCAGAGTATCAAGGAACAACAGGTTGCCCACACATGGAAACGACGGAGTATCTTGCCACGAGGAATTCGGATGGCTTATTCAATGCGCTTGATGCTCCGAAAATGGGATGCATGGGGATGCGATTTGGGAGAAATGTTCCGAGGGAGTTTACCAAGAAACCAACACTGGAAGAGATGATGACGCCGAATCCGAGACTAGTCAGTAGGGAGTTACTGGCTAGAGATACGTTTAAGCCAGCAACCATATTGAATCTACTCGCCGCTGCATGGATTCAGTTCCAGACTCACGATTGTAAGTTCTCCATCTTGAGTGTCTTGCTAAAATGTTTTCTGACTAGAATTTAGGGTTCTTTCACGAAAATAGCGAGACGGAGAAGTACGAGGTTCCCCTTCCCCAAGGCGATAGCTGGTCTTCACCTAAGATGAAGATTGAAGCGACGCAAGCAGATGCCCCGTTAGACAAGACAGACGAAGAAGCCCCGGCCTATGCAAATAAGAACACGCACTGGTGGGACGGCTCGCAAATCTACGGCAACAACGAAGCCCGTACAAAAGAACTCCGCGGCAGTGCCAAAAATGGTAAACTGGTTGTCGACATCGAGAACATGGAGACCTTCCTCCCCCGCGACTCAAATGGCATCCCCGTCACCGGATTCCTCGCAAACTGGTGGCTCGGCCTTGAACTCCTCCACACCCTCTTCGTGCTCGAACACAACTCCATCTGCGACGAACTCTTCCTACACTACCCGGACTGGTCCTCTGAACAACTCTTCGACACCGCCCGTCTCGTCAACTGCGCTCTCATGGCTAAGATCCATACCGTAGAATGGACTCCGGCGATCCTCGCCCACCCCACTCTCGACGTCTCCATGCACGCACAATGGTGGGGTGTCCTGGGCGAGAAACTTTACAAGCTCCTCGGCCGCGTCTCCCCCAGCGAAGAACTCAGCGGCATCCCGGGCTCCCTCGCAGAACAACACGGCGCGCCCTTCTCCCTCACCGAAGAATTCGTCTCGGTATACCGTCTGCACTCCCTGATCCCAGATACCATCGCCTTCTTCTCCGCGTCGACCGGCGTCCATACTAAAACCTACCCCATCGCCGACGTCGCGTTCACCAACGCCAGGAAACCGCTCACGGACACTGACTCGAAATTGAAGTTTGAGGATCTGTTTTATTCGTTTGGGATCAATTACCCCGGCGCGGTAACGCTGAACAATATTCCGGACTTTTTGCGCGACCTCCACACCCCCGAAGGCCGCCACATCGACCTCGCAACCATCGACATCCTACGTGACCGCGAACGCGGCGTCCCGCGCTACAACACCTTCCGGCGGCTCTTCCACATGCCCCCGGCCACCTCCTTCTTATCCCTCACAGGCAACAACGCGCCCGTCGCCGCCAAACTAGCCAAAATCTACAACGACGATATCGAAGCCGTGGACCTTCTCGTCGGCTGTCTGTCTGAGCCGCTGCCGAAGGGGTTTGGGTTTTCGGATACGGCGTTTAGAGTGTTTATTTTGATGGCATCAAGGAGGTTGAAGAGTGATCGGTTTATTGCGACGGAGTGGGATGAGGATGTTTATAGTAAGGTGGGTTTGAGGTGGGTGCAAGAGGGCGGGTTTAAGCAGGTTTTGGAGAGGCATTTTCCGGGACTGAAGGGGGCGTTGAGGGGGGTGGGGAATCCGTTTGCGCCGTGGGGGAAGGTGGGGAGGAGTGGGGAGTATGAGGGGAGGGAGACGAATGCTCCTTGATTGACTGATAGAGTGGTTGGGGAAGAAACGCAAGCAAGTTTGTCTCATCCTCAACCCAAAGGAGGGAATGCCTCTTCAGATTACATTCATAGACCACGCAATGTGCTGCTGTTCCGTGTCCATTTCATCAACACATAGCAGCCAAACGCCGAACCTTTTCCATGAACCGGACACATGTGTGTATTAAATCCATCGTCGTGGACGCCATGCTCCGTTCGCTGCAAATACCGTTTGGATAGGGAGAAGAAAGCACGCCTAAATAATGAGAAAGGAGAGGGCTGTCTGCAGATAATATATTCGCTTTTCCAGACACATATCGTGACTGGCCTCGCCTATGAACTTTTCCTCGTCTGGCAAACAGGAACACGCTTCCAAACCTAAAAGCCGTTCCCATCCCTAAGATCCATCCTAACATTTACGCACTGGAATAAGGGCGAACCATGAGATAAGAGATTTACCCCGATTCCACCCCCTTGCACCGTTCACTGGCATTGCTCGCGTTTAGGCGGCCCAATCCCATGCAACGCAACAAGCGGATTTATACCCTGGCTCTCCGCCTGCACCATGGTATCGAGACACTGACGTATATACTCCAATTCTCGCGGCGCAAACATCGCCGACAGTTTCTGCAGAAACATCCCGACCTTCACGAACGTCTTACCATCCCCATTTGACTGGCGCCTCAATTGGAGCGCAGCGAAGATCCTGGGGATCTGTTGGCGGACTTGGTGATATCGATGCTCGTGTTTGATGCGTAGCGTGAGCTGAGAGAGGTAGTTGTGGGCTCCGGCCTGTTGCTTCTCGGGGGCAAGAGGGTTGGCTAGGATGGCCCAGGCTTCTTCCAGGCGCGGTGTCAGTCGTTTTTTGATATAGTCAGTCATCCACGCTAGCAGCTGAAGCTGTTTCGGAGTGATGTAGTCCTGCATCCTGAAGTCCTGTTCTGGTGCCGAAGGTGGCTGGGAGTCTGCATCAGCTGCCGCCTGGACCGGCTGGTGATGGGCCAGGTCGTCTTGAGAATAGATAGACTGATGATTGTGTTCAACACTGGGTGGATTGGCTACCGGGGTGTTGAAGAGAGCGTTATGCAGAACGGTGGATGCCGCGGTGGATGCCGCGGTGGATGTCCTGAACCGTAGACCCGATACCTGGAACCTTGGATCGGCGGCCAAGGCAGTCCCATATTGAGGCAGGTTGGTGTTCATGCTCAACTGTTCGTTCTGGAAAGAGGACGCATAGTGATTGTATGGATGATACTCATACCCGCCGCGCAAAGTTGGACCTGCCTCTGTGGCTTCCGTAGAATCGGTGAGATCACTGGGACCCGAGGAATCGTTGTACTTTCCGGGATCGTCTTGAACCTCGAGCGTGGAGGCGCGAAAATCCCTGAGAAACTTTGACGATGAGGATTTGGGGCCGCGAGAAGGGTCCATCTGCAACGGGTTACGCACGGGGCCGGGTGCATTCGGATTTTGGGCAGGTGTAGAAGCATATAACTCTTGATACGCAGGCGCAGAAGGTCGGCTGAGCAAAGGATGAGCGAGCCCTTGGAGACGCGTAAGCTCCTTGAGGTGCTGGACGTGCTGTAGGCGGTGGTACAGCTCCTCGGGTGGCGTCCAATTTCGATGGCTGGGAATCGTCCGCTGCTCGTAATTTTCGCTCTTTGGTGGTGAACATCGGAATTCATGTTCAGCTTGAGCCTTGTACGCTTCGGTCCATGCGTTTTCTGGAGCGTCAGTACGGGTATCGTTGCCGTAAAGATAGTCGGTCAAAGCCGGGAACGCAGCGGTGTCACGCTGGTAGTCCTCGAAGCCTTTGTCTGGATTGTAGTACTGAGGAACTTCCGCTTCTTGCTGCACTGGAGATGGCGGTAGATGCGTAGGGACCGCTTCCGCAAAGGATGGGTTGGCATGGATGTTTTTGGAGAAGGAAATGTTGACATGAGTATTTTTGGCGTACACCTGAGTCGGTTTGACATCTTCAACGAGGACTGGGTCGACGTGGACATCTTTGGAGAAGCGCGTGTCTACGTGGGCATGCCTGGCGTACGGTGAGTTACCATGGGTGTACTCGGCGTACGGCTGGTTGGTTTTGGCGTCGTCGACTGAACGTGAATCGGTGTGATCGTCTTCGGCGAAGGACGAAGGGGATGTCATATGGTCTTGTTCCTCTGTCGAGAAAGTTGCTGGAGTTGGGGCCACCGCGCTGTACACGGTTGACATCGGGCTGCCCACAGTAGAAAGCGGTCGTCCCGTGGCCGTCTGGGCACGCCACCAGCTCATCGGCTTGCCGTGGTACAGCTGGTCGGGTTGGTGATCCATGGTGGTGATTGAGAGCAGAGGGAGAGTTGGTGCTCGAAGATGGGGGAGTTGGAAACCGGGAAGGCGCCTGAGTAAAGTAGAAATGGGGGAGGTGGGAGGCGTTTGTTGCTGGAGAGATGCGGTCAAGGCGGGCCTTGCGTGAGCTTATCTGGAGAGAAGGAAAGAGCGGTCCTACACCGTGACCGTGGCGGGGAAGTGGACTCAGAGGAAGCCGCATGGCCATCACGTTCGCCGTTCGGAGTCGGGAGGTGCGTCTGTGATTACTGCTCTACAGCGAAGACCATGGAAAGAAAAGTGAACAAACGCGGTTATCTGACCGCAATGTATGAGGTTGAATCACATGCTCGAGGTCTGGCAGCGACGTGATTGCGTGTTGAGCCTCCCACGTTACCCAACGCCGGCGCGCACGTGGATCGCAGCATATATGGCGATCAACACATCAAACCCGATGATGGCCATGACGTCCATGCATCGAAGAAAGAAGGACTGGGCCATTTTTCAATACGGCAGGCGTATCCATGCGGAATCGCACAGCAGTAGGTGGAAATGGCGCCTGAACTTGTGGATATCGAATCAGTATGGGGTGAGCACGACCATCATCGCCATGCTTCAGTTGATGGTGTTGAGTGGAGGAATTGCAGTTGAACCGGAACCAATGTGCGGCGCAGGTGGCTGTGGTGGCTGTGGTGGCGCACCGACCAACTCCCTCTCCAATCACATCCTGTTCCGATACATTTCGTACACCCCACGCTCGCTCGGTGTCGAAACTCTCTCCCCGACTTCCATTCTCTACCGTAGTCCAGCATGTCCGCGCCCGAAACCCTCGAGGCCCTCCAATCGCGGCACCGCAAAGAACAGCGCGATCTCGTAGCCCGCACCACGCAGAAGAAGAAAGCCGCAACCAAGAAGACACGGAAAGGCGTGGGTGAGGAGTGCGAGCGGCTGGAACAGGAGCAGAAAGCACGACAAGCGCAGGAGCTAGCAGCATTGTCTGGGGAAGCAACTGGCGCGGACGACGCTCCGGCAGAAGAATCCGCCAGCGAAGACGAGAAGGCAGCGCACGACGACGAGGACTCCAAGGCAACCGAGAAACTTGCGTCACTCTCTCTACAACCGAACGGCTCTACACCAGCAGCACCCGAATCAGAATCGCCAGACGGAAGTGCAAACGCACCCCAAAAGCGTCCCAACCGCGCAAAAGCCCGCCTCGCTCGCCGTGCCGCCGAGCAAGAAGCCCTCGCCGCCAAAGCCGCAGAGGAAGCCTCCAATCTCCCCGACCTCCGCGAACAGGAACGCACGCGAATGAAAGCGCACTTCTCAAAATACGGATTACAAGAAAAGGAGATCAGGGCTGACGGCCACTGTCTGTATGCTGCGATAGCGGACCAGATGGAGACTGCGGGGCTGGGTCTGAAACCCAAGATCCAGCCCAGGATTGTAGGGGAGGAGACGGCGGAGAAGTATAGGATGGTACGATATGCGGCAGCGGATTTCATCGAGGAGAATCCGGATGATTTTGTTGCGTTCATGGAGGAGCCGTTGGATGCATACCTACGAAAGATTCGGGAGACGGGGGAGTGGGGTGGTCATATGGAGTTACTCGCACTGGCGAAGACTTACGGCGTCGACATCAACGTGCTGCATGGGGATGGACGCGTAGACAAGATCACTGCGGGAGAGCACACCTCTGCGAAAAGCGGAGAAGCGCGAAAGGAGATTTGGCTGGGATACTACCGCCATGATTTTGGCCTAGGCGAGCACTACAACTCGCTGCGAAAGACACCCTGAACACGCCAACGGTCCGGTCTCGACTCACTTGTGCTTCCACACACTAACGCAATCCTTGACTTCGCCATTCACAATGCCCACGCCATGTGTCCTCGCAGGTTTCCAGTGCCCGGCCCTCACCAGCGCCGCATCGCTCTCTTCCTTGTCTTGCGGAACCACCTTCATATCCTCGTCATACTGCATCTCCTCCCCGGGGCGCTTGAACAATTCCGGATACACATCTGACGGCATGGCCCACGGCGGGCCGCCAGACTTCGGGGGTTTGTGAGTCGGAAACTCGAGGCAGACGAGCACGCCCGTCGGAGCGAGGAGCTGGCTCATACGGAGAGCCCATGCCCCGCGCAGAGACAGGGGAAGCGCGCATAGAAACTGGAACAACCACACCAATTAGCACACCATCCAATGCCCACATTCCACACCTCCATGTGAATCGAACCGCCATAACTAGCCTCGGATTGACCACACTCACAGTATTATCATAGATCAAATCGAACCCCTCGCCCTTTCCCCCAATCTCCTGCACCCACTTATCCTCAAAAAAGTCCCCACAAACACACCTCGTCTTGCCCCTGCCCACACCCTCATCCCACACTTTATACTCTCCCTCCCTCCCTTCCCCGGTTTCTTGTAACCACTCCCCCGCAACCTTGGCCGCACTCTCCGAAATCTCAATCCCATAGCTATCAAACCCGACCGCCGCCAACAGCGCAACATCATAGCCCTTCCCGCATCCGGGCACAAGCGCCCGCTTCCGCTTCGAAGAAGAGTGTGTCGGGACGCCGAGGAGGGATGGTTTTTCTTTGAGTGCGTCGATGAGCGCCGGGTTCGCGAAGCCGCGATCCCAGGGAAGGAAAGTGCCGTCTTTCCACAGGGCGTCCCAGCGTTGGGGGTGCGCGGATGCGTCGTGGCCGACGAAGTGCGATTTTAGGCGGTCTTGGTTTTGGGAGGCGGAGGGGGCGGAGGAGGAGGGGTCTGTGGACATGGCTGTTGTGCGTGGTGGGGTGGGAGGTTGGGAGGATAGCGGGGCGAGGATTCCAAAGGGATGGGGAGCTGAATCTGGGAATAGAGTGTGTATATATAACGGTCGTGGCTTGTTGTCGACGTATATGGTGTTGGTTGACAGTGTCGGGTCAAGGCTGGTTGGCCGTTGAAGAAGCTTGATGGGTGCGGAACCCCGGAACCGGGGAGGTCTGTGTGCAGCCTCCACCACGACTAATCTTCAGTTGTACGACACAAGACCCGATTTTTTCATATAGCTTCCGCTGCTGGAACAGGGATACATGAATGCCCTGCTTCGTACGTCCCAGATGCACTCATATTGTCTTCATCAAATCCACGTTCTTGGCTACCCATCCGCACCATCAGCAAACGACAATTGGTGCCGTTCTCGGAAAGTCTGAGACACTTCGACCATCGCCAGCCTCATATTACAGACGTCGATCCTGGTTCTTCCAGGGCAACAAACAAGAACTCTACGATATACAGAATCTACTGCTATCAAAGCTATCAAAGCCCTTGAGATGTGCCTGACAATCATGGCTCCGGGAATAAGCACCACACTACCCCACGTGCCCACCACCAACCCCGCCCACACAAATGGTCTGGCAGGCGAAGGATCTAGCGTCCTAAAACGACCGCCCCGACCCTTCCTCTGATCCTCTGGGCACTCTCGGCAATCCGGCACCAGAGACGTTCCCGTCCCATGCACACCATGTCAACACGGCTCCATATTTCTCTGCTTCTCAACATGGACACCACACGTCTGACAATTCGCTCGCTGCTCCATATCCCCCTTACGCACGTTACAAGAGCTTGGAAAGACCACTGAATGGGATGTTGATGTGTCTGGACGCTGATGAGAGATCATAAAAGCAGATCAGCAGTTAGGCCGAGGTACTTTGCCAAAACTGCTTTTCCGGGTCCGGAAAAGTGCAATTGGAGATACTTATTGTCCCCACATCATCTGAGGCTATCTATCCAGTCTCAAACCTCTCCAAAAGAACATGGCAGATCCGGAGAAGGCGCTTCCCCAGAGTGCGTTCGCTGATGGACTTGTGCACAAGGCCGAGGATCTAGAGATTGAAAATATCGCGGCGGAGAAAGAGACGGATATCACACCGGCCAAGGAAAAGGACTATGACTCTATATCAACTGCGCCGTCACATACTTCGACAATATCGGAACATGATCAAGCGACTCAGGATGAAGACCAGCCACATCGACCCACGACCGTATCTCGGACGACATCTATCACTCCAGATGCCATTATCGTAGACCGACGAGATCGACGAGGAATGTTCTCCGGCTTGACCCTGATCCCCGAAGTCAAGGATCCATACCACTACGCTCGAAATACCAAATGGCTGCTCACCGTCATCATAGCTTTCTGTGGCATGGCAGCGCCAATGGGCTCAGCAATCGTCATGCCAGTGCTGCAGGACATTGCAAAGGAGTTCCACGCCAACCACACAGTAGCCAACATGAGTGTAGCTGTCTACATGCTCGCCATGTCCATATTCCCACTCTGGTGGTCTTCCTTCTCCGAAACCGCTGGCCGCAGAACCATCTACATCATCTCCTTTGCGCTCTTCGTCCTCTTCGCCGTCCTCTCCGCCGTATCCCCAAACATCTCCATGCTAGTCGTAATGCGGACTTTCTCTGGTGGAGCCGCCGCCTCCGTCCAGGCCGTTGGTGCCGGCACCATCGCCGATATCTGGGAAGTCAAAGAGCGCGGCCGAGCCATGGGCCTCTTCTATCTCGGACCCCTCTGTGGGCCCCTCTTCGCGCCCATCATCGGCGGCGTGCTCGCGCAAAACCTCGGATGGAGAAGCACACAATGGTTCCTTGTCATCTACGGCGGCATCACATTCCTGCTAATCCTCTTCGCTCTCCCGGAAACCCTGCGTACCGATCTCAACAAACCCTCCCTTACCAACAACACCACCACCACCACTACCACCACAACCTCCCCCTCCGGTAAAACCAAAACTCGCCCTACCCGCCCCGAAGCCCTAACCCGGACCTCGACCCGCCAATCCGTCGCCCTGCGCTCACGTACCTACCTCTCCACCCTGCGCCGCATCTTCCTCGACCCTTTGTACGTCCTAACCTGGCTCCGGTACCCCCCCGTCGCCCTCACCGTCTACTACGCGTCCATAACCTTCGGCTCCCTCTACTTCCTTAACATTTCCATCCAAGCCACCTTCTCCGCCGCCCCCTACCACTTCCGCACGCTCATAATCGGACTCTTATACATCCCCGGATCAATCGGCTACCTACTCGCGTCTATTCTCGGTGGCCGCTGGATAGACTTCATCATGCACCGGGAAGCGCGGCGCGCGGGGCGGTATGATGGGAATGGGAAACTGGTGTTTAGGCCCGAGGATCGGATGAGGGAGAATGCATGGATCGCCGCCGTCTTATGGCCGGGCGCGTTGATATGGTATGGTTGGACTGCGCAAAACGGCGTACATTGGATCGTGCCTATGATAGCGAATTTCTTCTTCGGGGTTGGCAGCATGTTAATCTTCTCGCTCAGTACGACGATGTTGACGGAGTTTATGCCCCGGAGAGCGAGTGCCGGGATCGCAATTAACAATTTCGTGAGGAATATATTCTCGTTTACGGGGGCCGTGGTTGCGGAACCCATTATTGGGGCTATTGGGAATGGGTGGTTGTGTACGATTTTGGGGATTTGGAGCTTGGGGAGTGGGGTTGCGGTTATTATGGCTATGAAGAAGTGGGGGCCGGGGTGGAGGGATGAGATGGTTAAGGCGTTGGGGTAGGGGAGGGAGGGAGCGGGGTTGGATATGCTCGCTGTGGAGAGATAGGAGTTGCTGAGGCATGGGAAACTAAACTCTTGCCGCTTTGGAGTATGGGATGGCTTGTGGCATGGCGTTGGAAAGCTGGGGTGTTGTTGCATATACACAGAAGCGTCCTTCGGCGTTAGCGGGCATGCTTACATCTGAAATGCATAGTTCAATCTGACAAGAGCATCACCGTTGCTATGCAAATGTACTCTTCGTAGGTCATGGCTCGTGCATCACCTTTCGATCCCGTTCACACAATAATGCTGGTGAGTCGATGTTTGATGTGTACTTGATTTTGCATTCACATGCCTATCTAGCTTACTGTATCATCCGGGCCATGTCTGATGCACCTCCTTCCCATGACCGCCCATGCAAACGAGCTGAAAACGTATGTCACAGCTCTCCGAGGAACCAAAGAACATGAATTGTCAGGGATTGAAAGAAGATCGGAGATGGCCCCTTAGAGATCCAGCAGCTCCGCTGTTGGAGTAATCTTTTTGGGTTTTCCGTGTTGTAGTGGCGTCTGTCAACGGCTCTCCTGGAACGCAGCCAAATTGCATGCTCCTTCCTCAGTAGCACGATTCCGATACTACTCAGAAAGACCTCTCCGTTGACGTCCCCTCCTCGACTTCTGGGGTCCCAGAAACGAGGTCTACAGGCGGGCTTTGTGACTTGACCAACGATGTTGTTCGCCTGTCCCTGGTCCGCGGGCTATGTCCGGTGGATCGTCGATACCGATGTATTCGCTGTTCCGCTGGATTTGACGGGTCCACTGTTCCGCTGGATTCGCAGGGTCCGCTGTGCCGCTGGATTCGCAGGGTCCTCTCTTCCACTAGAGTCGCTTTATCTGCTGGTTCGCTGTGTCCGCTGGATGTCGCTGGCCCCGCTGAATATCGCAGGGTCCGCTGGTTTCGCTATGTCTCTTGGACATCCAACGGGTCCTGGTGCCTCAAAGGGCAAAGTTAGAGCATCAACTAACAGGTTGGTACCCCAACTGGCTGGCAAAGTGAGAGCCCAACTAACAGAGTTGGTACCCAAACTGAAAAGTACGTGCCTCAACGGGCACGCTCGCCTCGAAGAAGGATTCGAAAGGTAACGTGTCCCCATGGCGATCAACAGCAACGTATTATTCGCCGGATCGCCACGCATGGCCATAGGTTCCTAACACACGCCTCGAAAGACGTAGATTCGCTTGTTCGTATGATAGCTGCATTCATGTCTGTCACTCACTCAACCCAGGATATTCTCTGTCGCCCGACAAACTTACCGCCTGATGAGCCAAAGCCGAACGTCCGCTAACGGCCCCACACGCAGCGTGTACAGAATTTTCACCCTTTGTGATATCCAGATGTACTGCGTGCTCCCTCAGCCCGATCCAAAGGCAGAGAGACCCCTCGGTTGTCCTCCCATGGTACTTGAAGATATCAACACATCCCAGAGCGCAGGAGGATGTTGAGTTAGTTATGTTTGTCCAGCTCTATGAGCTCGGGAAGACGCCGAGTTTGAAATATTCACTTGGCTCGAGAGCGCAGACAGATGTTGAGTTGGAAAGATGCACCTGACTCAACGAGCCCGGGAAGACGGTGAGTTGGGAGTGTTATCCTAGCTCGAAAGCGTAGGGGAATGTTGAGTTGAGGGTACCATCCCTCCTAGAAAGCGCAGGAATATCTTTGCGGTTGACACGAATATTGCGGGTGACGTGGGACCGAACAATCTACAGGATGGAACCTTTGGCAACCGGATGACTCGGAGAGTATTCGCATTTGTCCTGCTGTTTGATGAAGCTCCCGGAATGGTCGGAAGCCACTGTCGCCATACGAGTTCAATGGGAAGCTCAGTTGTCCGCCAAGAGTAATGGTTGAGCGAAGTGATTGGTATGTGTACTGCCCCGCACTGTCGTTCTGTCATGCCGTGGGGAAGGAAAATGCGGACGGAGGAGTAGAGAGCCGGACTCCCTGGCGAATTTGACATGTGATGTGGATTGTAAAACAACGTTCCGATAGCCTGTAGCCAAGGCCAATAAGGAAAGCATGGATGCGGTGTAAAGTAAGAAATCCAAGTACAGATTTCCTCGCAGGATTGCCATTGTATGAACAGTGGTATCACCGGATGTATCGTCCACGAGCACTACCTCTTTTTAGCACTTGTAGCCCATCAGAGCATAGCATGATCGATACTTACCAAGCGCCGTCAGTCCGCCGCTGAAACCGACACTCGTGCGGACGTCATCTTGACACTGTCTGACCGCTCACCTGCCCAAGTCAGCATCTCGTACCAAAGACGCCGCAACGAAGTGGAGAGACGGCAAACCGCCATGTTCACCTTCAAAAGGCAAGGAAATACATACCAGCACGATTAGACAGGACTCCCACCTCGCCATTGACAGTGCAACGGCCCGACAGCGGGGCGCCGTTGAGGGAAGGGATGAGGCGAAGAAGAGAAGGAGCGAGATGGTGGGCCTCAGTTTTGTATATCTGGCGAGGATCGCGCACGGACGCGCCCTCCTGACCTGGTTAGTCGCGAATCGCTTTTTGTGAAAGAGCTCCGGGTGAGAATGACGGCACCTGGGCTGATGGTGGGGCAAGACGGAACGTAGTAACTATAAAATAAAAAGATTAGTATACACTAATAGAATAACGCACAGAAAATTCTTCACAAATAATGTGAAGAAGCAGAGGTGGGCGGCAATGGCCATCTGCAAAGTCACGTGAAGCTTGATTCTACACCTGCTATTCGCATCTCATTAGTGCGTGCTTGGATCTCGTGAAACCATATCATGATACTTGCGTTCTATAAAACTCTGGCTCTGATTCCTGTGCAGAGACTGTCTTCTGCGTCTTGGTATTATGCTCCTTCTATTCTTGGTGCTTGGTTCTGTGTTTCATTGATGGATTGGTCGTGTCCCGCGCTTGGCTTCCTTTTCCACGTCCCTATGCCCCAGATGCTTGTCACGTTCCCCTTCCGTCGTAGCTCCGACAAGACTTTAGTGGTTGCTGCTTCTGTACCTAGGTAGCTTGAATTTGTTTAAGCTATCTCTCCACCACAATATCCAATTTCCACCTTTCAGCTTCCACTTTGCTAGTCCGCTCCTCTTATCTCTCGGTAATGTAGGCCAACCCCAAAGCATATCATCAACAGTCGGCGGTCGCACATACCTTGATGTTGTAAACGCGCATTTCCCTCCAGACCCATCATCTTCCTCATATATGCCCCACTGAACAGGAAGGAGATGCGCATCAATATCATGTGCAGGGCGGTGGCAATTCGCACTTATAGCGATACTGCAAGTTGAAGTGAATGGAAGTCCAGGTACGCGGGGATACGTGCGGAGAAGACTATTAAGAGTGTAGCCGAGGAAGCACGATGCCGCTAATATCAGTGCTATGTCAGGTCAGCTTCAGATTCTATAGCAAGTGGCTGAACAAGAGTTTCGCTAGCGTACCCATAAGGCAAGGGATAATGCTGAACCCAGACATCGTGAGCCCTGGTAGCGGAGTACCCTCGATGTCAAACAGCAGGACGCGAATGACGAAAGCGGATTGGGATATCAGCCAAT
>MCFA01000101.1:0-147909 GCA_002105025.1 Clohesyomyces aquaticus | reverse complement strand
AAGTATATTCGGAACAGCCCAGTCAAGACATGCAATTGCGGAAGGAAGGGTATCAATCATGCTAGTTTGAGTCATCATCGGGCGGAGGAGAGAAAAGTCCAAATCGTATCCTGTGCGCCTGAACGGGATATGTAAGCGAATATAGTAAGAAGTGGAAGTGCGGCGGGGCTTACCACAGGGAGCTTCGGGAGGACAACAGCTATTGTGGCCAAGCAGTTGATGGTGAAGTACACAAGATCGTAGTGCGTATAGTGCGTGCTGACGAGGAAGAGCAAGATGGGCACGCTCAGTAGGAACTTCTTGGCGGGGGTGTATTGGTCCCCGTTGTCGATCTGCTCCCACATGTTGAGGTTGTCGTACGCGCCGGCATTGAAGTCGAAGGGCACGCCCCGCACATAGTGGAACATGAGATAGGACCCCATCATGTACGAGATGTTGGTGAGGGTCCACGACGTCTCCTGCGAGACGCCCGGGATGATGTCAAAGAGGATCTTGGCAATGATGATGAGGACAAAGTGGATGACCCACGCGCCTGGGCCGAGTTAGCCGTGCTGGAACCACGGGCGTTCGCTCAGCCAGGAAGGAGGGCGCCAGATGCACTTACCCTTCGCGTTGACCCAGTCTGCGTTCAGGTTGGGGAGCGCAGACTGGTCGCTGATGCGCTCCAGTGACTCCGGGGGCTCCGTGTACACCAGACTGCTGGAGCGTCTCCGCCGCGCCTCCTTCGCGTCAAAGGGCATCTTGCCAGCGGGTGCGCTGAGCTGGTGGGGCCGCGGGTCACCGGCGAAGCTGAGGCGGGTGGTGCGGTTGAGGAGTATGGGAGACAGTTTGGCGGTTTGGGGGGGGTTGTGGTCGGAGTAAGGTTCAGGCGTCGCGGGAGACGGTCGGGAGGATGATCCAGGTCGTCGGGAGACTTGGGGGGACAGGTAGGTGTCTTAGAAATGGCTGCCAGAGCTGGGGCTGTGTAGGAGGGAGGAAGTGGTCTTACGGTGTACGCAAGTGCAGGCGGTACCCGAGCGTCGGCGCGGATAAACGAAAGGCGAGCAGCGGTGGAGATGGCGGCGCGTTAGAGATGGGCTTATGGAGCATGTGGTGTGGGCATGGGGCGGCCGTGGGCAGAGAGGCGGCGTCTGGCTGATTGCGGACGACGCGGGCGGGCAGGTGACTGCGAGTGGAGGCTGCCAAAAGGGGACAGGCAAGATATTACAACGTCGCCCGTCGCTGTTCCCCAGCGGAGCACGGCACGGAAGTTCACGTTCACGATCGGGAGCACGGGCCACGCCGCGGAACCTGGACCTGGAATGCTCCTGCATGCAGCCCCAGGAAGTGCAGCGCGACAGCTCCACCACGCCTCTCCTCCTCCTCCTCCTCCTCCTCCTCCTCCTCCTCCTCCTCCACCACCACGCCTCTCCTCCTCCATCAATCCTCCGCTCACCACCCGCCTCTCGCCATCAACCCGCATCCATCGCCATCGCCATCGCCATCGCCATCGCCATCACCATCGCCGTCGCCGTCGCCATCGCCATGGCCTCCGACGCCGGCGCGCCCCTCGACGGCCAGCTGCACGCCGCCGCCCACGCCGCCCACGCCGACCACGCCGACCACGCCGACAGCACGCAAAAGGGCCCCGTCAAGCGCTCGTGGAGGTAAGGACGCGCCAACCGGGAAGGCATGGGAGTGCTATTGCTGACAGGCGCAGGCGCAAGTACCGCAAGATGCGCGCAAAGTTCGAGGACACGATGACGAAGAGCAACACGCTCATCAAGGGCGAGTACCGGGCCATTGCCCTGGCCCGCCGGCTGCAGGAGCAGAACGAGTAGGTCTCGCAATTCGCGCTCGGAGAGGCTAGTCTGCTTACCCATGCTGCAGCCAGATTCTCGATGTCCTGCTCGATATGAACGAAGCCACGCGTCTACCCGCACACCTCCGCTTCGACCTGCGCGAGCTCTCCGAGGTCGACTCGGTCATCCCCTCGCACGAACCAGACGCAGACCCCAGTGTCGTCCAGCGACGGATACAAGAGCTTCGAGACGACCTCGCCCATGAACTCATCACCGCCGAGGAGTACGCCCACAAGGTCGACCAGCTCCACGCCACGCAGCCCGTCATACCGAAGCGCAGTCTCGTCAGCCTCGAAGCCAAGACACCGCATTCCATCCAGATACCCGATCCTGCACCAGAGGGCTTGATGCTCGGTGAACATGCGCCTGGATACATGTCGCCGGTCCATGAAGAAGAGTACCTCCTTGCGACCGACTCCATCCTCGAGAACCCAGCAGCTTACGACCCCAATGCCCACGACGGCCGGCCCCTCCGCATACCTCCGTCTCAACCGATCCCGAACGACAAAGACCTCACATTGCGGAATCCCGACAGCGTGTATAATTGGTTGAGGAAAAACCAACCACAAGTTTTCCTTCAAGATAAGGATCCACAGCATCACGAGAACCTGTCAGAAAAGTCGTCGGCGAGACCGGGGAATGCGCCAGGTCGTGGAAAGCGGCCGTCGGGCGTCGGCGCCGGTACACCTGGGCCAAAGACGGACCAGGACCCGGACGATGAAATTGGGTTCATACCAGAGACCGGCACAGGAAGCTCCAAACGAAAACGAGGCATGGACAAGGACGACGATTCGGCGTACAGACCCAAGGGAGGAGCGAGTCGACCGGGAAAGAGGAAGAGAGAAGAAGGCGACACGCCCGTAGGAAAAGGCGGGCGGAAGAAGGCCAACAGGGCCAGCGGTGGGGCAACCGCGAGCTGATCGTGTTGAATAGGTCTAGATCCGACTACCTTCTTCGGCATTGTTTGGACATTATGTTTAGGGTCTACGGGCAATTGGGCGCAG
Source organism: Clohesyomyces aquaticus (assembly GCA_002105025.1). Taxonomy (NCBI): domain Eukaryota; kingdom Fungi; phylum Ascomycota; class Dothideomycetes; order Pleosporales; family Lindgomycetaceae; genus Clohesyomyces; species Clohesyomyces aquaticus. The sequence continues at coordinate 145,064 of MCFA01000101.1, read as the reverse complement.
GCATTCTGGAATAGCGCCCTGTCATATCAAGCCGCCTTCGGTAACATGTACTATTATCTAGGGATGGATGGCGTAGGATGGGTTCGATGGTTCGATACCCAAAATCCGTGCATGATTTCTTCAAGCCTTTCAGCATTCCAGGGTGCTCTTGATGGTAACACGTGATTTCGTGTTACTCGGGAAGCCTCCAGCTATCCCGAAGTCTAGCAGCGTGTTTAGTCGAACGCAATCTGCGCAACTCCGGCTGCTTGGTAAGCAGTTTTGTGTTGTAAATATCCGCTCGTTTAGTCGTATAGTTTGTTATTCCGTAATCTTAACTCCGTTTGCCAAGGTTAGGCCAGTTGCCTATATTGTTTAGTTGGCTAACTTGCTAGATTTGCGTAACTAACTCTAAAGCTTAGAAAGCGCGCTTCGAGCTCTAAACCTACTAGATTAGGTTACGTTCTTAGTTTTTAGAGTTAGCTGCTTTGACGAGACTGCTGGCAAACTAACTGTCTATGCGCGCGCCTAGAGGCCAGCGCCGACCTCGTTTTGGGCATCGCGTCGATATCCTTGGCATGACGGTGGGCTGCTGCGCGGACCGCAGCTTGGTGGGGCTCTATATAATTTTCGTCTGCAACAGCGCCTGTATAGGTGTTACTATTAATCCTAATATGTCAACGCTAACTAACAACGCTATTATATAAGCTGCGCTCTTAGTAGCTGTTACTATATTGTCTCTTATAGAGGAGCTTAAGGAGGAGGACGATTGTTACGTACTAACAGGCGTTTAAGGCGTGTATAACAACGCCACGAGAGGAGAGGCCTAGTTATAGGAACTACTTAAGGGAGGAGACTAACAACTTAAGAATATTACCTGCATAGCGCCTAACGTATTTAACTTTATGTTATAACTCTATATAGAAGACAGCAGTTTGTTAACGAACTATAAGAACTTATATAGCGTAAGGGATAGAGAAACGCGTATTACTAAGGGCTAGAAACTGCTTATATTCTTATTAATCTATGCGCAAGGTTAGAGTTTTTATATAGCAGCTAAGGTCTTCTAGCATTTAACTAGAACTATATTAAGGTAAGCAACAACATGGCCAACGCATATATTTTTATATACTAAAGCAACGTTAGCTGTTTCCATAAGGTGCTAGCAGCCCTAGCTAAGATCTACCTACATGTAGTGAAGGATCCACTGCTAGAGACCCCACAGACAGTTCTCAAAAACATAAAGAGATAGCCGTATTTTAATAAGTGCGTAGGCGCGCTTAACGGCACTTATATACCTATTATAATTAGTAGAGAGGCTAGAGTTCCTTACTATAATCACAAGGGCGAGAAGTCTTAAAATGTACTTGCTGCAGTTAATTTTAACCTCAACTTTACGTACGTGCTACTAGGTTAGAAGGGCTTAGCCCACAACGGTAGGGTTCTCCGCAACGCCCACGCGAAGGGCTTCAAGGCACTAGCTAGTAATTGTTACTACCTCGCGGACGCAGGTTATACTAACTTAGAGATAGTTCTTGTCCTATACTATAGGGTGCGTTACTATCTCTAAGAATAGGAGGTAGCAGCTAAGAGGCCTTAAAACGCAAAGGAGTTGTTTAACTTGCGGCACTTGTTACTAAGGAACGTAATAGAGAGAGTATTTAGTATAATAAAGGCGTAGTTTGTTATACTTACTAGGCCACTATAGGGCTTTAAATTAGACGACTAAATTAGGCTAGTCCTCACCCTTACGGCTCTCCATAATATTATTAACATAGTAAAGCCAGGGGAGCGCCCAGGGTAGGTGGATCCAGATCTATCTACTACGGCGTATAATATAGATGTCAACGACGAGGAGCTTCCTACAATAGCTAGCCAGAGGGACGTAATAGCTGCGTAGATGTGGGAGGATTATTATATATATTTAAGGATTCATGGCGAGCGTGAGGTTAGGGGGTTAGTATAGAGTTATAGGTTAAAAACTAACAGTTAGAGTATACTGTTAGTAAGAGTACGTTTTTAAAAATTTTACTAAGTCTACTTATACTCTAAGCAATGGCAGGGCTACTTCTATAATGCATACGCTTCTAAAAAGGTTAATTTTTACTACTAAAATACTACTAAAATCTATGTTTTAAGAAAGTACTACTATCTTACTACACTAAATTGCATCGTCCTAAGTTCCCGCAGCTTCCTTATTAGCCTAGCTACTAGTTGTTCTGGGTAACTTAGCTAGGACAATTGTTGTTCTAGCTAGGCTTAGCGCATTTAGATGCTCAACACTAGGACTACTGTTAACTGCCTAGCTCCTAACCTTCTTCTCTCCTTTAATTAACACCAAACTACCGTTGTAGCCCATAAGCTCTAACTGCTGCTTCGCCCAGAACGCCCTCCTACGCTCTAACAAGCCCCAAAATCGCTCTATAGTCTCACGCCTTTTCTTAAACAATTTAGTGATATAATTAAGCTCTATATCTAGCAGGTATTTGAACTGTTTCTCCGCCGCTGCGCAGGCTAGAGTTATAAGGCTAGATTTAGTCTGCATCTTCCCATATTGGTACGCCAAATCGCCTAGGCTCTTGCCAACGCTCTATATTGCCCTATTACGCGCCTTCTTCTCTTTCTATAACTGCTCTGCCTTCGCCGCTGTTAAAGCAGCACGCTTACGTATTTTCTCTAGTACTAATAGATTTAAATCTAAGTCTCCCTTAGCAGAGCTATTAGTTAAAAGCTCTATACGACGACAAGCTTTTAGTACGTAACTAGCTATCCTAGCGTTAATTACCCTTACTCTAGTTGCCCTAGTTCCACGGAATATTGCTGTTAATTATTGTTTAAATTTTAGTAGTTTTTTAAAAAACTAAGCAGCCTTAGGATTCTTCTTAATGTACTTATTAAAAGTCCCCTAGTCGCATGTAGGCAAACTATAGGCGTTAAGGCCCTAGCCTAAGTTTTTATGTAACATTTAGTACTAGGCGTTATACTCCTTCTTAAGTATAGCAGCGCGGCTAGCGATTTAGGAGGCCTTTACCTATATTTTAGCCTGTAAAAATACCCTAGCGACCTTAGTATACGCTGAGTTTTTAAAACTACTGCTAGCCTGCAGCCTATCTGCCTATGCGTTAAGCAGCCTGTCAAGGAGTATTTTATCTCGCTCCTCCGTCCATATAATACGTTTAGTAAGGTCAGTATAGCCCTTAGCATTAGAAGCCAGAGTTAACATGAGCGCTTAACTTAGGGCTCTGCTCTGGCTCCTACTTGGAGCCTCACCTGGCCTACTATTTGGTCTAGTTGTTGCTGCTGAAGGAGCTTTAGATGGAGCCTGAGGTCCACTGGGGATAGGAGGAGGGGCCATGGAGGCTGACCGCGATAGAGGAGCTCCTACTAGAGGTATGTCGTACGTCGCCCCAACAATACCCCTCTGCCTCTCACGCTCTAGTATAGTCGCCTTAGGTGTAGCCTCCCACTAACTTAAAACACTACTCTCTTAGTCCTCCTCTAGTAACAACAGTATTTAAAGCCTTAATATACCAGCGCAGTTATGATTAATTAGTAGGAGGTAAAGAGCTAGGCTTAGAGAGTCATACAACGCTAGGTTAATGGGCACCTTAACAGAGGGTCTAATTAGGGTGAAAGACATAGTAAGTAGCGCTAGTAGTTCTCTAAGGACGACGGCAATAACTAATTAATATTTTCATAGGGTTTTCCTACATAAAATTTTATTCTCTATATCACGTTTGTTAGTGAGCTAGCGCTACGCTATTAGCGCGATCATCCCTGGGTTCTAAACTGCACTAACATCTATTTAGGCACAAGCCTAGGAGCGAGCTGATTCACGATTTACTAACAAAACAGTAACAAATTACGAACGCGGCTGCCTCAGCGCTTACGAAGTTCAGATCGTCTGTGCGCAAACAAGTTCGTTATTTTCGACTAAACACGCTGTAGGTAAGTACCTTACTTGTGGAAGGCGCAACTGCACGGAGCTAGCGGGAGGGAATGCACAGGGCCGCCCCAAGGTTTCTTTGTGGACGAACCTCGTCCAGCACATTCACTCCCTCTTCCTTTTCGTCATGTCTCCCTATTCAAGTCGAATAATTCAATCCCTCGCACTGGGGGCCACTCGCAAATGGCGGGGCTGCAGGATGCAGTTCCACCCACGTGATCTCGTATTCTTGAACTCCACCTGCACTGCATATGCAGTTGTCTATCAATCATCGTTCAAAATCCACGACCCTGCAGTTGCGTCTCATCTCGCGTCAACTCCCACGGTATCCTAGCCATATTTTGCCGACAATCCTCTCCTCATGCGCCTTTTACGGATTGAAGAGCTTGGATCGTTCGGTGGAACATACAGCCTCGATGAGTACATTGGCAAGAACATTCCGCCTTATGCTGTTCTCTCCCATACCTGGGGCCCGGATAGCGATGAAGTCTCCTTCAAAGATGTGCGAAAAGGAAAAGGCAAGAGCAAGGCCGGATACCAAAAGATTCACTTCTGCGCAAAGCAAGCTGCGGCTGACGGCCTACAACACTTCTGGGTTGACACATGCTGTATCGACAAATCAAGCAGCGCAGAACTTACAGAAGCCATTAACTCCATGTTCCGTTGGTATCAGCATTCAACTAAATGCTACGTCTATCTCGCTGATGTCTCCGTTAAGGGACTCGGTGCAAACGACTTGTCACGTGCAATGACTTGGCAGACTTGGAGAGCGGCTTTCCAGCGGAGTAGATGGTTTACTCGCGGTTGGACTCTTCAGGAACTTCTCGCCCCGATATCCGTTGTTTTCTTCTCCGCAGAGGGTGAGAAACTCGGGGATAAGCACTCACTCTTGCAAGAAATTCACGATACTTCACACGTTCCTCCTGAAGCTCTTCAAGGAAGACCCTTGCACAAATTCAGCACCGGCGAGCGAATGTTATGGGCAGCGAAACGAGAGACGAAGCGGGAAGAGGATGCGGCATACTCTCTCCTCGGAATCTTTGACATACAGATTCCACTCATATACGGGGAGGGTCGCGAAAAGGCCTTCATGCGGCTCCAGCGTGAGCTTGAGAGAGAATCGGCTTTTGCCAGATCTCAGAGTATAAATGGGGCGCGATTACACAACCACTTTCTTCCACCCAGCAACGATGCATGGGCAGTTGGTACTCTCCTCCACCACCGACACATGGAAAGAGGCTAACCCCACCAGGCGAGACATCCACGGAATCGCAGACGATCACTTCAGGCGACGATCGTAGAGAGGCTCCTCATCAGCCCGAATGGAGTGAACAAAAGTCCGAGCTCGCTGACACTGCTGTAAGCCAAGAGGAAGCAGTCAAAATGAAGATGTGGTGGGATGATGCTATTGCGAGGAATATGAACCTATCTCAAGGGTACACAAAAGTGGCTGTGTTGCTCATTAAGTGGCTTGATCAACTTGATGAGGGAGGAACTCGGAAGCAGGTATGTAATCCCCGCTTCGTTAGCTTTTAGACCGATGTCCCAAGAACCTCGCCTCGTATCGCATCAATTAGCTCCACTCTACGCCGGCTCAGAGCTCCAGCAGTTGATGGTACTAACGAAACCATAGCTTGTAGAACTTGAAGTCCTCTTTCGCGAGCGGTTTAGATTTCTTACCAAGACTGTCGAACTCAGCATCAGCACCAAACCTCAACATCAACTAGATCGATATCTAAGCGCCTTCATCGATCAGCACGATGGTTCTGATACTCTTCTAATTGTATGCTACACCGGATACAGCATTTATCATGAAGACCACGAGTACCTCGAACTGACGGGAAAGTTCAGAGGCTCCACTGGGACGGCGCTCAACGACGGCGCTCGTGCCAATTGGAGCAAGACCGAAGCCGTTCTACGTTCAGACGAGATCGAAGGAGATGTACTAGTCCTCCTGAATACGCCATATGGGAGCAAATTAGCGTCGACAGCTGAAAGGAGTGTGTGGAGAGATTCCACGAGGAGCAAGAAGGACAGGGCCAAAAAATTTGAAGTCTTAAGCGCCTGCGCTATCGGCAGTCCGAAAGCCCTGCCGAGAGAGGGGATGTTCACTCAAATACTGACCTCTGCCTTGAACGAAGCGACAGCCGAATTACACAATGCATCATTCACGACGTTCCAGCTTAACCAGCGCATGCTACTGCGTCCGGGTACATCCAATCCACAGTCAGTCCTCTGGGCAAACCTCAGCCACGACCAAGGCTATATCCGCATAGCTCCCCTGAAAGTAGAAAAGGATCGCCAAGGAACGCGTACTCCCCGACCTCCGCGTGGATACTTAACGTTGCGTTTTGCGCTCCGTAATGCCACATTGAGCGAAGAGAGGATAGAATATCTAGCCCAGGCACTCACCAGGGCAACAAGTGATAAGGCATTAGTTGGGGTACGCAGAATCGACTGGCTTAGGTTCCAGCCCGCGCGATCTACGCTCCTAGATCAAGCGGGATTGGCAAAGTTCGCCATAGCGCGATGGAAGTTTTTCGTCAAGAGAAGGCAACAAAAAAGGGATTCTAAGACAAAAACAGGTGAAATTTAGGTTAACAACTGCATACATCTGTATACATGCAGCGCCTTGCAAAAAGCAGGGCACAGTCCCAGTGTTAGCTCTCAGGAACTTCAAACTTCAAGATTTTGACAAAACGCGACAAGAGAGGACATCAACAGCCTAATGTTAGCAAGAAAAGGTCTAGTACAGTCAAATCAGGTTCTATCTTTTGAATGCTATAGAAATTATAAGCAAAGGAGCTGTTTCGGCGGTGCAGGAAGTAAGTTGACTGATTCTCGGATATAATCAAGATTGGCCGATCTTCGGCCGAAAACCGGTTATAGTCTTTTCTCGTCGAAAATTTCTAATTTCTATAGCATTTAAAAGACAATCCGTGATTTGGCTATGCTAGACCTTAGCCCGCAAAAAACTAGGCTATCAACATCCTGTTGTGTCGAGTTTTATCAAAATCGATGAATTTTGAGATTCTCTCAGTAACGAGCGACAGCTACATTCTGATGCCCTGGCCTATAACGCAGATGCTAAATGAAGGAGGATCCTACCCGCGAGTGCAGAAATCCGCGAAGTTTTGGTGAGTCTCGTTGAACCCACGCTGGAAAAGTTTTCCGACGACTTGTGCCTGGGTCGTCACGCTATGCGGTCCCAATGCGTAAACGACAGTCTGGCTCATTCCATCATGCAAGCTTATAGCCCATGTCTCTCCAACGACCCCACCAAATTCTTACGCACTCCAAATTTCAGTTCTACATTGGCTTTGACGCACTGCAGTCAATATCAACCTTTCTCAACCGGTAATTGCTCCCTGGACGGCAAGATCTCCTAAAACGGAACACCTTGCGGCAGAGTGGCGATCCATCACACAGCACGTCGCAATGTCTATATCAATTAGAACTGCGTAGGATCAGCTTGATATTGCATGCACCTCGAAACATGGCCGGGGACGCATTTGTAGGCATTTGTAGGCTACAAACCGAGACCTGCTCTTCACTCCATCCCTGCTTTGCGTGTGTATTGGAGGAATGCCCCGAAGTGCGCCGTTATGCGGCCAACGAAACAATTTGGACCAAATGCACTGTCCTTGGGTCTCTATACCTCTAAGTTAGAGAGTAAGTGCACGAATTGCAGGGCTTGAAGACATCACATCTGACGTAGATTTTAGTGTTTGGGTAGAAACCGTAGACGGCTGCTACATGTAAGACTCAACCTCGACTTGGCCTATGTAAAGCCAGATATACTCACGAATAGAGCAGTCGGACTCCGATTTAATAGGGACCTTGAACTTGCGCAAGGGTCGAGACGTTTCCGCCGAGCCTGTCTGCGATGATACGAAGCCCTTTCTGCTGCCAAACACGACGACTCATAGTCCGCACTAGCGGGATCCCGAGCCAATCAAGTATTTCCCTGCGACTGTGGATCCAGCCCACAACAAGCAGTGTCTCGTCTGCGCGCGGACCCTCTCTGCCTCGTAGACTCCACATTGGCCAAAAACGCATCTATTCAGCTTGAATGCTGGTCCGTGTCCACCATGGGTCCTGACGAGGTCATTTCATATCCTTGATATGAGGAAAAATGGCTCATGACAAAAGAAGGCTACTGTCTTGCTCTCAGCGATGTGATCCTCCCGGGGGATGTACACATGGATCGATACTGATGCAGCACAGGCGACCAGAAATGTCTGCCATATTGCGAACCGGCGCCCCACTACTGGGCGAAAATTAGGGACCCCGAATTAGCGAAGAAGTCTCCTGTAAACGGAAGCTTGGGTGGCAATGTTTGGGACTTGTATGTTCAGGATTTTGAGTGTTGGACGTACGGCGATGTGGTGCAGGGAAATAGGTATGCTCCAGACTACGCATAACCCAAGCGGTGGGTAGCTAACGTGGTCTTAGTACGTGGTATAAGGGCACGGAGATCGAAGTATACGGAAGACTTGTGAATCTCTGGTAGCCGAAAGCGGCGATGGGCGCGTTCGGCCCTACCGGCGAACCGCCCAATAAATGCGGCCCTGATAGAAGAAATCCTACAGACGCAGGGACTCGTAAGCCTGTCGCAAGGAAGCCGCAAACGGTGACCGGGAGGCTAGAGCTGGGCCCTCGAAAGCCAGAAACAGAAACAAATGCCGTGGGCCGGATGGTTCCGAGAACTGTACAGGTCGTATATGCAGCCGCCAACACTATTTCATCCCTCGCCTTCTATTCCCTTCCCCAGACCAGCTTGCCTACAAGAAGCAGCCGTCTCAGCCAGCAAACCTGACGTGTTCTTAGCGGTCGACACCAGATGTCGGCTCTGCAGCAAGCGTATCTGCCCATACATAGATCTTTCTGAGGTGAGTGACAATATGGAATTCACCTGCTTCGTCTACGGCAACGTCATCGACGGCAGCGAGTAAGTCCCAGAACTCAAAATCCCCCTCCGACCACTTTCTCGATTATTACTGCGGGTTGGATCGGGTTAACGCCTCGACTGACAAATCACACCCCCCACCAACAGCGTCTGGTACAAGACCGAACAAGGCACCACCCGCTGCTACGTCCCCCTCAATGGCGGCTCATCCATTTCGTAATGCCGCGGCGATGCTACTGGGATTCACCGCCGCTCTGCAAGCCCTCCCCGCCTTGCCCTCCCGATACCGTCCCGCCCAGACGGGCGGCTGCAGAATTCGCCCTCACCCTCATCCCCATTCTCACCCTCATCACCACCATCCCCGCGGACCTCAGGCCCCTCCCTCAACCTCAATCCCCCAGATATGGACGCCTGCCAACGCAATCCAGAGAGCTGGGAACAGGTATGTTATAACGTGGCGCTAGCGTGCTGCGTTAAACGTACGCCGGATATTGACATGTATTGGTTTTGTACGAGTGACAGCGATGCAAAGCTGGAAGGCGGGGCGTCGCGATTTGAGGAGTTGGACGGGGTTTAAGGGGCGCTGAGGTTGGGGGGGAGATGTGGAAAGATGGGGGAAGGAGGAGGGGGGTTGGGGAAGGTGATGGATGGGTCCTATCAAATGTATAATGAAGGATTGATTTCGTGCATGCATTAAAAATATGCACTGTTAAGCTAGGTATTGTACGAAGGACCTAGTAGTTTTTAAGGAATACCGTTGGCCTCTTGTACTCACCTTAAGACTTCTCCGCTGCAGACAGTACAAGCGGTGTGGAACTCGCTACGACGGGGAGGAAGAACAACAACTAGCCAACGCCCTATGATCTAGCGAGATAGCCAGATCTAAAGCGGACGACCTAATAGCCCAAACGCGCGAATGGCGGGCACACTAGGCGGAACAACAGCGAACTAAAACTAAAATAGCACGCAGACGACGAACATAAGGACTATAGCAACAAGCAGAGCATAGTATAACTCTTAAGCAGGGACAAGACCTTAAGTAGAAACAAACCTAGCAGTAAAACAAAAAAAGCTAGAAGGCAACAACATAGAACAAACTATAGGAGAAACAGCCCTAACAACTATATAATAGCCTTATAAAAGCCTTATAAAAGCATAAGCTACAGCACCATTCCTGCTCCGCGCAGAAGCAATAGGTCTTAATAAATAGCTTGCTTAACGCTAAGTCCTAGGAATTAAAAGGAATGCCTATGTAGATAGCATGAACAAACAGTAGAGCACGTTGTCTTCTACTATAGAAGATATAACAGAACTACGCTACTACCACACCTGCGCAACGAAAGGCTAAAAGACGTCCTTAGCGAACTAGGTTGGAGTGGCTAGGCAAGGGCCGTAGCCAAATAGATACTAGAACAACACGTCCTAGAACAGTTCAAAGTAGCTCAGGCAATCAGCCAGGAGAATGACACTAGCTACCAGGAGGCACAAGGACTATTAAGCTGGCTATAGCATAACCCCCCCTAATCCCTATACTACCCCTATCCTCTATACTCCTCCCTCCGCTCGCCTACTCCCCTACTCTCTCTTACTCTCTCTTCCTTTATAGCCCCTTACCAAGGGCAAGTGTGACAGCGCAGGCGGACGACAACGGCGGATAAACGCAGTACCTTCAACGCATTAACAGCAAAGGGAACACAACTATAGAACACGAATGTTTTCTCTACTCTAGGAGTTTAATCCTTAGGCAATAGTCTACATAAGCTAAACATAGCTTGCACTAGACAGTAAATAGATCTAATAATAATAAGACTTCTCCGCTTAGTGTAGCTAGACAAATAGAGTGACTATAAATCCTCTAGAGGATTGCAGAAATAATTTAGGTAGAATTAGGATTATGCCCTCTGCTTGAAACTACCTATGATGTTAACAATCTGCCTATCGTATTTCTTAAATAATACTAGCTCCTTTATAAGTATATAGACTTATAATGGTGGGTGGGGTGGTATGCACACAGAAAAACAACTTTAGTGCTGATGATGCCTTACGAGGCACGCCGCGGAACATTGATTTCCACTCTCCCTCCAAACAGTAAAGTCTCGAGCACGAGTCAAGTTGGACCAAGTCCTGCGCTCTCTCCCTCCTCGAGCCACGGCAACTCAACTAGCCCGATTTGGGTTCCACCCCGAACCAGTAAACTTTCTGGCCTCTCCCAAGACATAGAACGAGAGCCTTCGAGATGCCTCGCATCGACACTACGCCTCCCAAAATTATACCCTCAAACTGCAGCCCCACCCGAGGAGTTTCTATCGGAGAACGAGAGCAAGTACACGTACAAGTTCACTCCTCCCCCTCAAGCAGAAGGATCGGCTTATGCATGTCGTCATACGCACCATTCGGGAGTTTTGTAAGGACGACATCGTTTTCGCTGGAGCCGGCATTCTCGTCCATCCATCTACGAACGTTCCGCCCGTCTGGCCACTCAAACGCAATAGACCCCGAGCGAAGCCTTACGCGTTCGTACAAAGGTGGGAGTAGTTTCCATCCCGAGTCACGGTACTTGTGAAGGCAAATACGATTCGGCTCACCATTGATGCGCTCGAGGTCTATAACCGAAAAGCTCCAACCACTCGAGAAATATATGCGTTGTTTTCCCGTTAGCATTATACTGACAGATTAGCACTCTATATAGGCGCAACGTGTGTGGTGGAAAATGAATGGCAAGGTATTCCGACTCATGGACTTGCCGAAGGAACTATGACTTATCATCTACGAGCATGCGGTCGGCCCCGTATACCCACTAACCCATATCACCTGACTTGAGTCCTTCGAAGACGAAAACAAGCGTCGGAACGCACGAGTCGTCCTCAAGGCTAGTCAGGGTGACCAATAGAAAGTATTACTACGGCTCGTAAGTACGTTACACATACGACCACGTGTATCGTACAAAAGTAGTGCGCCTCTGGGTTGTATCGTAACGCAATCGTATCGTAGATGAAACTGAAAGTACGTCGTAGTACGACTCGTATGTGGACATTTTTAGTGGCAAAGATGTTTGTGCGAGGACGTGTTAGGGGTCCTAGCAGCGCGTTATACTATATTATATAGTCCGTTTACGAGCAGCAAGCATATTTTTCTACATTGCCTCTTAGTATAGCTATATAAAAGGAGTCATGGTCTGACGGTAAAACATAATTCTTAGAAATTATATCATAGGTACAACTACTTTCTTAGCAATCATATTATAAGTAGTTATAGTAAATGAGGCTATATATAGTGTGGTGTAAGAGGCTGGACGTTTGGGAAATTTGATTCAAGGTGGTGTAGAGCTGGTGTCGGATTGGTGAGAGGTATAGGGGATAGCGGTTGACGGCTACATGCCGTCTCAGCACGCAGCTATAGCACCAGGGGCTCAGGCGACAGCCGTTAGGGAGGTGCGCAGCCACTGGCGCCTCAGAGACAGCTGAGTGGCTGGGGGGCTGAGTGACGCAGTTTAGCGCTCCCAACAGGAAGTACTACGGTTCGTACTTTTCAGTTACTTCCTGTCACGTGTTCTAGCAGGAAGTAGGAGAACTCTAAGCCGTAACGTTACAGTCAGTAGTGAAGCTGAAAAGTATAACCATAGTACGGTTTGTATATAGGTAGTAGTTGATAAGTAGCCAGAGGGAGGTTAGTTCCCTATAGTGTAACTAGTTAGCTGATGCTGTACAACAAGCAGAGATTTCTATATTACTAGCCATAGCTAAGAGATAGTTTTTTATAAGGATTCTTACTAGAATTACTATCTCTATCTTATCTAACCTAATTTATATTATCTAAATTGTTAAATCGTTAAAATAAGTCTTTAAAAATTCCTCTAAGCTAGTTATAGTAGGCGTACTAGCTAAGCTGTAGCTTCCTCTTCGTCCTCCTCCCCTACACCCTTTGCCCATCGCATGGGCTCCTGTCGCCTTAAGAAGTTAGCCTCGTTGCTATTGTTATTATAAGAACGCTCTCTAGACGCTGCAGATTTAGAATTTAGGAGAAGTATATTCTTAAGCTGCTACTCTCTTACTACGTAGTTGCAACTATCCTTTACCTAAGGCTCTGTCTCTAGTAGTTTAAAGACTATTAGCGTTAACATAGTCTTTAGCATAAGAAGGCAAAGGCCTTAGTAAAAGAGATCTTCTAGCGCTACGTAGACGCTAAGGAAGAGGACGAGCTAGAGCTAGATAAGATCTCCTAACAAAAGCAGCCTGCCTCCTCCTGCCCCCACGATATATAATATAAACAAACTCTAAGCCTTAACCCTACCTACCTTACTAGCAGAAAGACCTACAAGCGCGCTAAGAAGACAACAGAGCTTTAATTATACTATAATAGTATTTTTAACGACCTATAAGAGGCTAAGGAGGATAGCCCTTTATATAGAGACTCTCTTACTTAGTAGCATAAGGTAGAGCAGAGGAGCTACCTAACACTATATAAAATAGCCCTTGATTTCCTCTCTATACCCAGCACTAGCTACGACTGCGAGAGGGCCTTTAGCGGCAGTGGCAGGACTGTTACTTGCGATAGGAATTGCCTAGCTAGAGCAACAATTAAGGCACTTTAACTACAAAAGAACTAGCTACGCTAGCAAGCAGTCACTAGTAAGCTAAACAACCTAGCTAACTATATACACGCTTGTGCTACACTAAGTTTAACCGTTACAGCATAACTTTTAGTAAAAAGCTAAGAAGTATAAGAGCTTTAACAGGAAGTACTGTGTAACCATAAGTCGCCTTAACGTCTAACTTACTAGCAGGAAGTAATACTAATCTAAGACGTAACGTAGACAAATTTACTAAACCGTAACCGTATACTTCCTGTTAGGAGCGCTGACGCAGTTAGCCGAAGGGGAGAAGGGTGGGACACAGAACATTTCCTTCCAACAACAACCGCAACCCCTCAACGAACATCATCAAGAACGAAGAACAACATCAGAAAACAACCAACAAAAACAGAACAATTCCTTACAACACTCTTTATCAAGGACCTACACCGACTGGCGTTCGGACGACAAATTTCCTAATTTCTATGTACACTACACTTCTCATATAATAATTACTTGTCCTGATACTACACCACCTCCTCTAGAGTGTGTTTCCTTCCGACTGCGAGTCGTACTCACATTTCCACCCCCTTACCCAACAATAGTTACAACTCATAGTCCCCTCTCCTCCTCTCCTAATCGTATAAACGTACTAACAAACCGAGTCGCAGGGCGGTTGAAAAGAGTGAATCGTATCGTACTATTTCCTATTGGTCACCCTGCGGTTGGTTATAACTGTAAGCATGTTGGCCAGAAATACGAGATTTTCCGATGGCATTCCTACCTGCAGGAGGAGCGACCTATCATTGACCCGCCGAACCTGAATATCCTTCGTTTCAGCCGCCAGTCTGCGGCGAGGCTCTAGCTGAGGTCTGGAGTCGATCGGTCGAGCACTTCTTCCGCCTCGTCCACTTTTAGCCGTATGCGACGCACAGTTAAGCCAGGGCCCCGCTACAACGTATCGCTGCCTCAGACTTATCGAACTCAACTTCATCCACGATTAGTACTTCGATTCCTTTCGATTCGAGACTTCACCACACTTCTCGATTGATCCCTCGTGGGCTAAGGCAAACTGCCTCACGAATTTTTCGTAGCTGGAGCAACTTGACTTGCGCTTCCGTAGTTCATATGATGGATACGTTGATAGTCCCTGGCATAGCAAGAAATTCCATACCGGTTACCAAAAGGTCTTGGTGGGTTGGATCACGACCTTCGCGTTTTTCTATATTCGGAACATCAAGATAGTGTGTCTGACGGGGTATATCAAGACCCGCACAAAGCAGAAATGGATTGATATACTCGAAGTTGTGAAAGAAGGCAAAATTCACGACTGGTCATGATGTGGAGCTTCTGGAGATCTTCACTACTCCGAAAGACGACCTGTAAGTGTTAATCCTGATACACTAAAACTCTTTCACCGGCGCTGGCACCATTACAGGACCTCACCGTGCCATTGCCCTAAGTATTGCAAGGAGACTGCATATCATGCACTCCATTCGAATCACTCTTTCCGGTCTTTTGGTTTTGATGATGTCTATCGTCCACGCGCGTATCTTCTACTTTCCGATTCCGAAATATCAACCCGATCCTTGATACGAAGCAGGAATAGGAATGGATTCTCTGACAAGAGGCATTCCACAGCCAAAATCAGTAAGGGCGGGTCGGGATTCTTGGAATGGATCGAGAATAGTCATCTATAGAGGATGGATTTGAGGTTACTAGATTGATAACATTGGGATTCTATCTTCACAGGGGGGCGAATTCTGTCGCTGGAAGAAATTGTTCAATAGAATGAAGAGCCCAATAAAGAAACAGGTGATTGAAAGTGGGCATGTATGACCTCCGACGTTCAAAGAATTACAATACATATTATTGTCAATGTTAAACGCTGAAGGAATTGATTCCCACTGCTGACGTCGAGTCCTTAATATCGCCCCATCCTTCTTCTTAACACGGCGTAGTCCTAGACCCGGATACTCTATATACCAGCGGTAAGCAAAGTCTACGTAGACTTTACGTATAGGTACTTGATCTTCATAAGATATATATAACGTAAATTTCTAACTTATTTCAGTATAAGAAGTAAATTTATTAGCCTAGCTATAAGCATATTCTTATCCCCGCGTCCGTTTGTAAGCGCTCAAGTATCATATCTGTCTAATATAATTTCTTAGTTTTTCTTTGCCTCTTAATTGAGACACCTTAAGATGTCCGGAAAAATCTTTCAAAATGTGCTTGGGTCAATATAATGGGTCTACGTTGGGTTCTTGATATTCCTTTTCCTGACCGTAGACTCTTAACGCTTCTTGGTCCTAGAAGTCGGAGGTTGGTATCTAGCAGTCGCATATTTGTGCATACATGCTACGCGGAAATGTTCTCCTACCTTAGCCTCAAAGCATCGCAATATCAGAGCTTTGCCTCGTTCGAATAGTCATTCGTTGTAACAATTCGCAGCTTTAAGTTTCTTCGGGCCACTTGCGGGTTGAATATTGCCAAAATTCGAAAAAAGACTTCGCATGGGTGCAATCGTTTGAGTGATGTAACGTCGGCGGTTCTTGTGTGTCCTCAGACAGCGCCAGTTACCTCTGGTCCCAGGAGTACGATTAGGAGCCGTGCATTTAAGTGGTCCTGCGCCTAGAGGCACAAGCAAGAATCACCCTTCCCCTCAAGGCTTTCCTATATCCCTATGAAAGATCGCGGTAGGTTTGAAGCAACTTTTTCACGACGAGCAATGCGTTTACTGACGGGACCAGGCTCGTACGGGTGAATAATGCGTTTACTGACGGGATCAGACTCGTACGAGAGAACAATGCGTTTACTGACGGGATCAGACTCGTACGGGAGAACAATGCGTTTACTGACTAGACCAGACTCGTACGGGAGCTCCTACCAGTTGGCATATTTCCAGCGAACTCCGCCACAAATAAGTTGTCGTGCGCAGTCTGACGAAAGACTCCACTCCGCCAACTGTATGAAGGTCTTTGCCAAGTACTCCGCCACCACCAGATCCCAGCGAACTCGGGGAACCACTCCACTCGCACGAGAACTTCACAGCGCCTGTCAAAGGAGACTCGGGAGCGCCTATTGGCTCAAAAAAAAAAACCTGTAGCAGCATGGAAGACTTTCGAGAGTAATCATTCACTACTGAGATCCTAATATCAGTCAGTTTATATACAAAATCGTGATAAGCGCACGCGATAGTACATAATATATCATAGTTCCCTATAGTTTGTCTTGTAGAAATTTCAGAGATCGTTTTCGAACTCCTGGCGTCACCATCGCAATCTCCGGGGGAAATGAAAGGGTGCGCAAAAGATGGTACGCATATATCACTTGTAAACAGGGCTGAAAATAGATTCGAGGCAACTGTGTGATCCTGTGGGCTGTGATCCAACGCAAGACCGAGCTCAATCTTGAAGGAAATGATACTGGCTCCGGGGCGTAAAACGTCGTCTGAGCGTGGTTCCGCCTTAGGATGCTACGTTATGCTCTCACTACTGCTATCCAAGGATAAGTCTAATATATATACTAAAGCTTTTGCCCTCTCCCCATGTTCTGCATCTGCCTTCACTGCAACTTCAATACCTCTCCGAATTCTTATTTCGATTTTCGTGTCATTTGTAGTGTGTCCCTCATCGATTTCTGTTTGATACGCCTCGTTCAAGATCTTTACTACAACCTGGACAGTCTGTTGTCCCGAACCGTAGAATATGGCAAAACTCAGCACCCTTCTTACACTTTCTCTGGCAACGGGTAAGCATAGCACTAAGTTTCGATATTTTCTCTAACAATAATACCTCTCAGGTTACGTCTTGAGTGCGCCACATCCACTCCATCGTCGGGACGACCTTCCACCGGAGTACAAATGGCCGAACTACTGTTCAAACCAAAACTACCGCGATGCCACCCAACTCGGTCATGCTGACAATGCCATGGTAAATGCAGTTCGGTTATAGTACGTATCTAGAATGCCAGCACACGAATGGAAGAAAAATGGCTAACACGCATCACACAGTGCTGGGGATAACTACAAACCTACGAATAACCAAGGAGAAAGCGTGTCGTTACCTGTGTGGCTTTCCCGCGTAACACCTGTGACATATTCATGGTCTTGCAATGGGTATGTAACGTCGCAGAATAGAAAGCCTTGTGGTCCAGTAACTGATAACTTCAATACAGTGCGGGTTGCGAGATTGGCAACTGGGAGGCAGCGTGCCCGAGTGGTGGGGCCAGCGGACCAGTTGGCATAGCCTTGGAGCAGATAAAAGGTCTGTACGCCTATTTGAAGTCGGTCCAAAAGTCTGTTACATACGAGAAGGACTTTATCGTGGACCATATGGGTGTCCTCTTCGAGGGTTTCGGCGGAAGTTTCAAAGAAGTGGAGGCCTGGGACAAGAAAATTGGCACAGTAGCGGCCGGAGCGGGTGCATTGGCTGCCATGGTCCCTAGTCTGGCAGGTATGTCAGCGGGAATTGGCTTTGCTGGAGCCGTAGCCGGTTTCCTGCTTCCTGAAGAAGAGAAAGAGCAACAGTTCAAATGGACTGCGGAGCAGAGCGCCTCGTTTTCAGACAACGTCGACCTCATCGTCAAGGCCGTCGACACCTGGATCGACCTGAATATCATGAAGCAGATTGACGACATCAAGTATTACATCGACATGCCTGGCAATCTCTTCTCTGTGATCGAGGAGGGAAGGTTCGCGGCCGACCCCGCGCCACCGCTTCTTGGGCAATCAAACGACAATATTCGCGCCGCCCTTTCCGTTCCTTTGATCAACAAGATCTGGAGAGATCATGGTGTGGCTGTCATCGTGTTTGAAGGCCCGGCCTGGCGCGATGCAGGGTACGATCTTTGCGGCGACTATAACTTGAAATTCTACGAGGATCTCCAACCGGATCGCCGGATTTGCGACGGAGACGGAAATCTGCATATGATCATGCGGTTCGCCGATGTCGGCACTGACGGCAGCCAAAAGTCTTTCCGTGATATCGCTCGCGACGTCCCCGGTATTATGGATATGACGAAATTCGGAACCAACCGCGACCAGACAATTGAGGGGAGTGTTGAAAACCAGAAAAAAGGGGGATACGACTATGGCATCTCGGCTGAAGAGGCTGTGGAGCGTCTCAAGACTATGGAGAATGCCGATCAAATCGCTTGGGGTAAAGTCAATGTCTGGAATCTACCAGTGTGTTCTACGAAGCCACGACCCAGCGCAGATCCTCGCGAGGACAGCGATCTGGAAGAATTCATGGCTACATCGTTCCTGTTCAACTGCGGTGGCTACAAGGATCAGAATGGAAAGGATTGGCCTTATGGAAATCCTTGGTGCGGCCATCCTGACTCGAGCTGCTGAGTATCGGATTCCTATCTCTGGATAGCCTCATGGATGTAGCATATGTGGCTCAAAGAGAATGGCTTGTAAGATTACGCGTTTCGCTTTAGCTCCGCACCTATTTATCGTTCTCTGACATTAGATTTCAATTATCATCGTAGATTACACCCTGAAACCATGCGCTCTCGCTTCGTGTATCGTCACTGTTGACCCATCTTTTCTCAATATGGTAATCCCTTTGAATGGCGAGAGTTTGCTGGTTGCAGGATCTCCGATAGGTCATCGACCGGTTGCGTTCACATTTAAAAGCCAATTGAGGTGAATAGTTCCCTCCGGAACCTCAAACCGTATTCTTGCCGATCACTTCAGTTCCCAGTCTTATTCTCATGGGTTGATGAAAAGCGAACAATGCTTGCTCTTAAATTAAACTGTACCATATGAACCGCTCCCCCGAGCCTGTCTCCTGAGTTCCTCATACCTGTCTTGATCGCCACGGATACTCCCCCCTATGTGTAATGAACCCATAATCCCCCGATCCTCCAAACACAGGGGTGCCTCAAATCTTCTCGGCAGCAAGAATCATACCATCAGAACTGAACCCAACCTTCTTCACGGCGAGGGACTCCTTCACTGGGTTCTTGGCCTCAAAGACGCTATCCAGCTCTTCCAATGTCCTCTTCTTGGTCTCAGGCAGCAAGAAGTACCACACGATTACTTGAATGACGTCCCAAACGGTGAAGACAATGTAGGTGTGCCATCCAATGTTGCGCAGTGAGATAGGCCAGGCAAACTGGTTAAGAAGACCACCAGCGTTGACGGCCAAAGCGGAGAAAGCCATTCCCTTGGCACGCATTTCGAATGAAAGTACCTCGACGGGGTAGAGGGCTTGCAGGGGCGTAATACCGATAGAGTAAACGGCGCCAAACAGGAAGATCATGGCTAGCACTGCCTTGGCAGCTGCGTCGTTCTTCTGGTCGCTCTGTCGTGCTGTTAGTCTGGGTTGGGCTTGTTAACAGGGTTGGACTTACTGCAGCAAATCGAGACGAAGCAATCGTCATACCGGACCACATAACACAGCAGGCGGCCATGGAGCCAAGCATCATCGGGCGTCGGCCAACCTACGCATTGATCAGCAAGGGGAGGTGAATAAGCGAGACATGTACGAAAACTTACCTTCTCGACGAAGGCAGCGCCAAAGAGAGCGAAAGCGAACTGGAAGCACGCGTATGCCAGATTAATGTTGGCCTGCTCAACGTCTTCCGTGAAACCTGCTGTCTTGAGAACCGCAGGCAAGAAGTAGGTGAGCACGCCATTGCCGGCCCATTGTGCGAAGATGGAGAAGCAGATGTTGCACAACATCCTGTACCTGCTGGATCTGGTCTTGAAGAGCGCACTGTAGTCCCACCAACGCTTGTCGGCACCATCTAGCTCCAGATACTCCTCGTACTCGGAAAGTTGGAGCTTGACCCATGCAGAGTCGGGATTGCCGTATCCGTGCCATTTGGTCAGTGTGGCCTTGGCTTGCTCTCTCTTGCCGTGCACGTAGAGCCATCGCGGGGACTCGGGGGCGAACCAAATAAACATAAGTACTAGCGACGGGAAGACGAGCTGTAGCCAAACGGGCAAAGTCCAGGAGGCATCACCAACCAGGTTGAGGCCACCGCGGACGGCGCCACTGGCCAGAATGGATCCAACGAACCAAAAGGTGTTGCCTTTCACAGGTTAGCCTGAATTCCCGCCGCCGAAAGAAGGGAAACACTAACAGTATGCGGTGATGACGGATCTAAAAGCTGGGTGGGCAGTCTCGACGACATAGATCGGGCCAGCTGCAGACATGATCGTGACACCAAAACCCAAGAGGAATCGACCTCCCTTTAGCTGCCCGTTGCTACCGTTGGTGGAGGTCAGGCCGTTGACAACTGTACCGAGAATAATGAGGACTGCTCCTGTGGACATGCCCATGCGGCGACCCAAGCTATCAATGACGGGTCCGGCAAAAGGTAGAGCGACAACAGCACCAATTTGGTACATGGCAGAAGTCAGCGCCGCCCATGGGCCGTCGGAAGCTCCGTCGAATTTCTTAAGAAATGTTTTGTTGGCTAGAAAACCGATCAGTATATAAGACTGATAGCACAGATCTGGCGATTCTTACCTGTGAGACCACCGAACAAGCTGCCATCGAAACCATTGACAGTCTGGCCGAAGAAACCGAGCAGAAGACACAAGCAGAGAGCCATTGTTCTCCCGCTGAATTTGGGGACGGGCTCCAATCTCAAGGCCTCGTGGAAAGCCTCGCTTCCCCTCAGCTCCTTGACTTCGACGACCTCGGTCTGCAGAACACGCTCGTCAGTTAAATTTCCTGGAGGCACGACGAAAAGTGCTAACCTTCTGATGACCGGGCAAAACCGTCTCACCATTGTCACTCGACATTGTTCCTGTGTGCGAAGTGTATGCACGTTAGGGTTAGGTTCTTGTTTGAGAAGATGCTTGGAACGAAAACCAAACTTGGGGCCTCGAGACCGATATTATATGTTTCCCAGCGAAGAGGGGTCAAGCATGCGCCCAAGCGCTAGGAGTGCATGCTCGGATTTCTCCTGGGATTAAATCCCGACATGCCGCCCAGGCGAGATCCTGAGGAGGTTTGCTCTAACGGTCTGGAATGCCGCCAGTTCAATCAAAGTTGCGCCCAAATGCGGGCACACTCAATATTCGAATATGGACTTCAGACTCCGCTCTAGATTCCACGACTTTGATAGGCGGATATGCGTCGGAAATGGGGCACGGATCTTCCTGTTCTAGCTGTTTGGCGTAAGGTTCAGTACACTAAACCCAGGTTCATGGGTGTGTTGGTTCTGAGGGGAATTGCGTGAAATGATCCGAACGCGCCTCACTGGCCAGCATGGCATTTTAAGACTTTCTAGAAGGCTGAAATACGAAGTTCACGCGTCGCAATTGAGATCGTCGAACACCTCAACCTCAACCTCAACAAGAGAGCAACGGGAATCTGCATCGTATGTTCACTAACGGAGTGAATAGGCCGTCTCGCAGTCGACGGACGGCCATCACCCGCCCAACAGCATTTTCCACACAAGTACAGGCCATGTTCAAAAGTGGCATCACACTGTCCGGTGATATTAGAGATCATCTCTTTATCTTTCAGGCTGGAAGCAAGAACGGAGGATGCGGTCGCACTATTGGCTAATATGCAAGAAGCTCGGCACCTACGATGGACACTGCACGAAACCCCGGAAAAGCGGGCACGCAGTCCCAGGATTCTGGGGCCACAAGTCGATGCGACAAAGATTGTGGCTCCACCACGCCGATGGCAAACCTGGGGAGGCTCTACTGGCTGCCCTCACGGCTCAACGGGCCTATTCCCGAAGGGAAGGCTTCCAGAGATCGCCTTCTAGAAGGTTGAGAACCAAGCGTGGTGATTCTTCGAAACGCCCGTTGAGGGCAGGCACCAGACTTTTCCCAAAATGGGACCCCACGTTCGGAGGTCCGTTGGGGTCAGCCGGGCCATGACACTTGAGGAGTGCGGATGGCCTCACTCCGTGCCTGAAAAGGGTAAAACCGCAACCCCTCAACGCCTCACCCGAGCCATCCCTGCATCTGTGCACCAAACGCCACACCTTTCGGGCGCCACACTTGTCAGGTGTCGGAGATGCGGTCCCATCACCCACGCACATTCACAACTCCTTGATGAAGGGTTCTCAGTGTCCAATTGAGATAATTCAGAAGATACCTTCAACCTATGTGAGCAATTCAATAGCATGAGTTGCGGGATGGGGTTCCAGAAACACCGTCTTGCCAGACAAACTATTCCTTGCTCAGCTCTTACCAACGCCCATCGAGTCGGAATCACTTGCGGTAGGCATTCTTTTGCAGATATGAATTGACTTCGTTCCGCCCCAATCTTGGGGCCCCACGGGATCCACGACCCGCTTCTTCCCCAGAAATTCGCTCTCGTGGCATCGTGCGTGAAGCCTAGTGTGCTCCATTTGCGTCCAAGAGAAATCCTCCCGGTTAAGTTTTCCTCTACGAGGGTAAGCTCGAAACTTAGTTTTACTTGCTTCCTCATTCAGGGTGTGACAGATTTGGGAGGCGTATTGCGAGGCGGGGATATCTACGTCCAAATCCACGGAGTTGCGGTCCATTCTCCAGCGCCTACTCGAAAAGCTGCTCTACTGAGAGGCATTCTTGCTTCATGTGCTGTCAAGGTCCAAAACTTTGACTATTTTTGGAAATCGATGAAATCACGAGTCTGGGAAAGAAGCGAGATCTGCGAGGTCTTGTGTTGATGGGCTCCTCGAGCGACATTGTTTCCCGATCTACGTTCCTAAGTGAAATGAGCTCGCCAACCCCTGTCCCATCAGCATCGCTTCGATTAACTCTGCTCCATTTAGCCTAGTCTGTTCGTCCGCATCCCTCACATGCCAGCTCAAATCTTATAAACCATATTCCATACCGAACCTTGCCGAGATTCTCACTTGTCCATTTGAACTTTCTGTCTTCATAGGACCTCGTGATTGCTATCGAAAAGCACTAGCACTGAGGCAATAGTATTTGTACACATATATCGCTATTCCATTATCCACGTGAAACACTCACAGAGATAGGGAAATTCGGCGATTAGGTAGAAAAGTTTGATCATTTGTTTGAAAATAATCTAGACTTTGGTTAAAAACATCTTCCTGGGATCGAAGCAAAACATTATTCTAAGCATCAGAGGAGTTTGCCAAGGCTGGTTCCGGATTTCCTCGACTTGCTTGTGTCGTATTCACGCCCCCGTGGGCCGCGTCGAGAATTTCTTCCATTTCATCGTACAGTCTGTCTTCTTCCTCTGCGGTCAAAGTACGTGAATAGTAGACCTTTCGAGGTGAGAAAACAAGGCTCGCCCCCGCAATCTTTTCTTCAGTGTCGTCCAGATCAATCACCCAATTGAACTGTGTATGGTATACAGCCTTCTCAATGCATCCCGCTTCCTTCAGCTCGCGATTCAGCCTTTCCTGCAATGACAAATGCTCCCCCGGATACTCCGCTGTCACCTCCGGGTTTCGCACTTCCTCCTCTCGCACTTCTTCCTCTCGGCGAGGATCTTCCCACCAGTCAATCATCACATAGATGATCGCCGGCTTCCCAGTGGACGGGATCGTGTGGTCCCAGTTGGACCGCAGAAACCCACGGCTGCATCCGTGCTTCGGCGGATCTCGCATTTGAAACCAACGAGGCTCAATGCTTCGAGCTCGGCGGATAAGTATTTCTTGGTTGTCCTGAAGAGGCTTCCCAAAGTAGGCTAACGTGATACTCGGCCAGCCTCCAGTGAGCAGACAGCGCATGGAGTAAAACGCATTGCCCTCCATCTCTATGACCCAAATAATAGGCTCTGTGGTGGAGAATTCAGTCAGAGTTTGGATAAGTTCTTGGTAGGTTGATTCCCCCCTGTGACGGTCATAAAATTTCGCCTTCGTCCAGACTAGATAGCAGTCAGCATCTCACGCGGCGAAAGGTGGCAGAAAGCGCACAAGTCCAGATCCATATTCTGTCGGGAGATTCGATGACTCGACTCCAGAAGGTCTCTTCAAGACCGTCGCATGAGGTTCTATTTTTGAATTTTCGGAGCATCTCTAGCCATGCCCGACTTCCAGGGCTATCTTTGCGGTGGATGTCCTGATTCGCTGTAATTGTTATCCACTCACATACACGACCTCGTGACCCCTTGACTTTCCAAGACATGTTACCGGTGGCGGACGTGTGTTGTACTACGAGCATATAAAGCAGGTGTAGATGATGGGATCTTAGAAATGGGGATGCGGATAAGAGACCGTGGTCTCAATGAGTCCTCGCCGCACACGCCATCGGCTTGGCAAAAATCACCTGATCTTGGCATGGTGAGACTGCAGGCTCTCAGGTGGTGATCCCACGGAGATTTAGCAAGGAATGCGACGCCGCATGATTACCTCCAATGCCGTACCCGATTCAATTTCATAGGCCTATAAAAATCTGAGAGCCCGTAATTCTTGCTTGAAAGGTTCTAGACCAAGGCATGAAATTCGGAAACGTGTTACTATTGAGTATTATAGCTGCCAAATTTTGTCAATCTCGTATGAGGCAAATGCAACGTGCGCGGAACGCCGTGAAATAGCACAGCGTCTCAGATCCTTCATCCGGCCTATCTTCAACCCAAGATGCGGAGTCAACGTGGGTACATGGGCAGAGAACGTGAACAGACCCAATAGTTCGAACTTGAAATTTCTTAGCATTATTGTCTCTATGTATTCATTTCTAATAGTCACTAAACATTCCGCACGTAAGCCGTAATTTTGCAAGGGTATAGATTACCGTGAACATGGCCCCTGGGGCTTATTCAAGGCTGATACAGGCATGACAGCTCCAAGAGCTACAAGATTGGTTATTGGGGCGGCCGATATTCTAAGAGCAATTGACCTTGCCTAATGTGTGCAGCTTGCGGATGTCATGTAATTATGTACCGCTCACATCCCACCCTCGGAAAGTCTCCGCGCAGAGGCCTTTTGTCGCAAACGCGAGTCGCGTTGCGACCACACAGGTGCTTTGGGCCGGCCTTGATTGGCAGAAAGATAAAGAAGAGTGGAAAGAAATGCTTACGCCTTTTCAATAGAATCGGCGTGGATAACATTTCGTTGAAGCCGTTAGACGGTCATGTGTGCCGCTGAATTGGTCGTGCGACATATAATTCTTTCTCAAAAGTTTGCATTCGCCGAATACATAAGTCAGCATATATGGAGCTCGTTAATAATAGCGCCCGGAACCTAGGTGATGCAAGCTCTTTCACTTCCCCTCCGTCGTCGGGATCTTCTAAGGTCTCGCTCTTCCCGAAGTCCAATCGAATCTTTCGTCAATCCCGTCCCCAGTGGTGGCCCAATAAGAAAACGCCAGAAGGGCGTACGATTCCGGTAAGTGCGACATGTCCCATTTGAGTTTCCTATCCTTCGCGGTTTGCAGGACTTTAGGTACCCCATCTACACAGTCTATTAGCGCACTTTTCAACTCCAAGGGCAAGCCAGCGTACAAACGTCATTAACCACCGAATTGCCCTTTTCTACACCGTCGGGACTGCTGACTGGTCCGATGACAACATGGACAAGCTCATGGAGCAGAGTGAGCGAGCCTGGCAGCACGTCGGCAAGTTTCTTATTTTCCGCCCATAACGTTACCGAATTCTCCGATGTGTCGGCCTTGGGACTTGTAAAGGCGTTAGGACACAAGATCATGATCAGGTCTGAATCGGCGGTATATCGCTCTTCCCCCTCCAAATCCTCGTCTTCCTCTTTATCCAATGTCCCAAACGATTCACTGTCTGTACATCCCGTGGCAGGTCCCGTGCCCCCGGCTCCGTGACAGTAATGGCGGAGCTCATCCGGTCCTTCATCATATCGCATGCCGGGAATGACCGCGTACTTCTTGTGGTAAGGCGACCAGTATGCGCGCGCTTTTCCTAATACTCTGTCAGTGGCAAGTGTTCATAAAAAAAAGCAACCTTGATGAAGAAAGGCGCCTGACTTACTTGTCCTGACGCTACTCCCTTCAAAGAGTATTGTGTAATCCTCCCAATCCGTGAACGCTCCTTTCACGTCGTCTTTGTTGTGAATACTCAAATCTCTCCCAGAGCTGTCTGTCATTTTATCTCCATCCGTATTGTACACCAGCGTCGTTTCTGGTAACCAATTGGAATCGCAATATATCTGCCGCTGCTCTTGCTCTTTCCAACCCATCTTCCACTCGAACTTGCCGTCAACGAAGCGCTCTAGTTGTTCGAAGGTATCTAGAGAAAGGGTGAGCCAAGATAAAACGAACAATATGCGTGGGAACTGACTGATTATTCGCTGAAGTTGTTTTTGCCGTTCCGTCTCGGTCGGTTCATGCTTGCTGGTATCCCATGTAATCCCAAACCAAGCTTGTAGATTCCTTCGAATACTTGCTCCTCTGTCGTCGTCGGTGTAGAAGTTGCTGATATCATGGTTCGTGTGCTTGATTAACTTTGCCACGTCGTCCCACCAGGAATCGAGCATGGCGTCATACGTTATACCAGGCTTCACGTCCACACCACAACTTCCCTTGATTTCATTCTTGGCCATAGATGAATGGACTTGAAAGACATCTCGAATGTGGACTGCTCGTGATAGGATGAATAAGCAGAAGATGGCAAACAGGTGCATCGTTCGACATGCAGAAGCGCCTTGCAGTCGAGTCATCCTGGGCGGCCAGGAAGAGACGGAGAGCTTATGTATGTGGAATAAATAGAGCCAATTACGGATATTTAACGAAGTGTAGTATACAGAGTGATTACTGAAAACGGGGTAGTGGAGTCGTGGAGAGGGAATTGCTCCGTTATTTGTATGCTCCGCGAGAACAGGGAACGACAGAATGCGAACTCGCACTGTCATTTGATCTGGCCCCTAGAAAATCATTGTACGAGATAGCACTCCTTTCAGTACTGGGATGATTTCGCCTTCCTTCAGACACCCCCCTGACTTCGTGGAAGGATGGAGGCATATGGAATCCGGACGGCGTATGATGATAACAGGAAGCGAAGGATGGGCCCGTGGTAGTTTTCGACCGTGTGGTA
Organism: Clohesyomyces aquaticus; assembly: GCA_002105025.1. Taxonomy (NCBI): domain Eukaryota; kingdom Fungi; phylum Ascomycota; class Dothideomycetes; order Pleosporales; family Lindgomycetaceae; genus Clohesyomyces; species Clohesyomyces aquaticus. The sequence goes on along the minus strand of MCFA01000101.1, from coordinate 117,717 downwards.
TGATGTACGAAGGATATGAAGAACTTAAATGGTTGTCTGGCGGCGTAGGCATCCTCTTGATAGGTAGGCCAGGTTGGAGGCGTCAAATTGTCCGGCGGCGTAGGTATCATCCTGGCATGAAGGAAGATCCACAAAGCGTGAAGAACGCCCACAATTCTGCTGTGCCTTGGAATGAACGGGCTGTTCCGTAAGGCCTGTTTGGGTCCGTTTCGCTGGTCATTGGGGGCCGAATCCAAGGCGGAAATGACCAGGATGCGGCGTGGTGTGGCATAGCATCCTCATGAACATCCCATGACACTGTGCCTCCGGACCAACATAGCATTACTCCCACTACTATGAACAAAGGATCACTGTATTGGAGTCCCATTTTCTATTTTATGGGTGCAAATTCGCACAGATGGTAGTTGTGAGGCAGCCCTCATTTCCGAGGCCTATACTCCTCCCTCATCCCTCATCCTGAAACCTGTGTAGGTATTCACGTGGCCTGACCAAGCGGAATAGATGGAGCTGAAGTAGAAAATTTCGGCATGATTTCACATATATACGGTCAGGGTCCGCTGCTTTCTCTAGCTGTAGCACTCATACGAGAGGGTATTCGATAAAATGGGAGCTTCTCTTCTTTTCTCCCTCTTTGCCCTCTACAGAATTGTTATATCTTCTCCACTCGGTAAAATCCTGCCTCGTGAGAGCATTTCCTATGGAATTTCAAGCTCTTCACAGTGCCCATTGTCCTCGTCGGTTGCTGTGAACACCAACTATATCCAGGCATCAATTATCAAGCAGCAAGAATGGAACCTATGCTCGTATAAGGCCGTTTCTCAACCGGTAACGGATACACTTTCGACCACCTGTTCGAGTTATGGCATGAACTTCATGCATCCCTTCATCACCACCGGATCTTTAACGGATTCCACTGCCACCTTCATTGCTACTTATTTAACCGAATATGCAACTCTGACATCGGCGGCTTGTGTGACTAGTACGGATTGTACGGGTGCCATGCACACTTTCTCTGTGGGAGAGCTGGGTCAAGGTATGTCTCTACATCCCTACCTGCTATGAGCCTGAAGTAATATGGACCAGTGTGGTCGACATGGGGCCGAGTCGATCCTAGTGTGCCGCTCCCTACGCCACCACCTCCGGCTCCGGTCTGTACTCACCCTGAGTGCCAGGGTGGCGGATATCCAGCATCTTCCGCTACCGATAGTGGAAACCCTCCGGCTTCGCTCATATCTTCCACTCAAACCTCCCATTCTCCGACTCCTAGCTTGAGTGTAACTGAGAGTCCGTCGATTGCACCTAGCGGAACTACAGCACTGGGCCCTGGTGGTCATTCAACCTTTAGTTCAATTGTCGATACGTACATCCCAAGTGCTCTGCCTCCAGAGCCTAGTTTAGTCCTTTCATCGACTGTAAGCGCCATTATACCGTCAAGCGGAGGCACACTACTAGAAACTACCCCTTCAGCCACTCTGGAGTCCTCAACAGCCACCACTTTCGAACCCTTGGAAAGCTCCGTTCGATCTTTACCAACCGAGATTGCTCCATCGGCCACTACTGCCACAAGCCTTTTAAACTCGGATAGCAATACTGCCCCTCAGACTGCCACTGCGGTGCCCGTTACGTCCTTGACCATTGAAACAGGTACTACAGGGCCTGACAGTTCGACGGTTCTCACCACCTTGCAATCAACTCCAACATCTTCCTCTGGGATGACAAATGTGGAGACCTTGTCATCTACAGCGATCCCCGGCAACCCTTCGTCCATGGCTACAAATACGCAACCGGAGATTTCGCATACACTAACAAATACCGGGGAGCCTGGTTCGACAACAACATTATCTCAGGTCACGGAAGAATCTTCTATCATCCAATCACTCTCGTTAAGCGAATCGCAATCTCCGACAAGAGGAGACGCTGCGTCTTCAACACAATCGTCGGACGTGCCCACGAATTTAGCACCGTCGAATCTGCCCACTACAGTAATCTCCAGTCTCTTACCTTCCACGGAAGACATATCTTCTTCCATATCTGGAACAGATACTGGTATCTCTTCTCCGCTCGCAGGATCACCGACCTCTGCTCAGAATTCCGAAATATCGCCTTCCATGCAGGTTTCAACCCAATCTTCCCAGCGCCAAACGACGGACTCATCATCGTCTTTCTTAACTACAGACACGCCATTATCAGGTCAATCTACCAATGAGCCATCGCTATCTGTGACTAGCACCGGCCAGAATCCTCCGATGTCGACCTCGATTCAAACTTCGGGATCTGCGCTTACGGACCAATCGTCGGGCTTGTCGACATCGACTCAACTGTCTGACCCAACGAACTCGGAACAGCCGTCCCTCTCACAATCATCGGGCCAGTCTTCAGCACAACCAACGTCTGACAATACTGCGCAGGTTCCTTTATCCTCAATAGTCTCTAGCGTCACAATTTCAAGTCAGACATCAAATGGGCAATCTTCAGGGCAGGAGTCGACTGATTCATCCGCCCAAGGAACAACTGGTTCCCCAATTTCCCTGCCGTCTGGAAGCAAATCTGCAGCGTCACCGACAGATATTTCTTCCATTGGAAGGCTTTCAACCATAGGTCCGAGCAGCGACACTACCAGGCTATTAACCGTTGTCGTGACCTCGATCCTGACTCTTCCTAATGGCGATAAGACTACCATCACGACCCCATCTCAGCCTACTATTCCCATTCTTGTCACACTACCCGGAGGTTCCATTACCACTGTTACCGCGCCCCCAAGCCCAGTCATTGTAACGCTCCCTGGCGGAACCGTGACTACTATACTCGAACCACCCGAGCTAAACTCGCCATGGCCAATTTGGAGCGCTCCACCGGAGCCCACAATCACAGGCGACCCTGTCCGAGCAGTGGGAGACCTCGCATCCCTACTTTTCGCGTTGCGAAATAGAAGAAGTTTGCTTTGGGGAGCGCGGAAGGCCGATTACATCAGAAACGTGGATGAAACACACGACGACCTCTTCGGTTTCCTCAACAAAATTCCGAATCCGCCTAAGGCAAACCCGGCCTGCTCGAATTCAAAGAAGAGAAGAGACATTGTAGAGAGACGGAACTCTCTTCTTAGACGAGGCTTCTTGGATTCAGTCATCGACACATTCAAAAGCGTGGCTGAAACGGTCGCATGTGCGCTAGATGTCGCCAAGAATCTAGCAGATAAAGTCAAACTCCCCGATCCTCCCGCCGTTGATATCGACAATCTGACCGATGCCTTGGAAGAACTGGGCAACAAGCTCCAACAGCAGAAGGAGGACGATGAGAATGGCGATGACGATCATAAAACTAAGGATCCAACCGGATCTGGCAATGAAGATAATAAGACCAAGGATCCAACCGCATCCAGTGAACGAGGCAAGTCGACGACTTTCTCTTCTTCATCATCAACCTCTTCCTGCAGTGCGTCCATTGCCTCCTCATGTAGCACTTCCTGTGTGACTGGAACGACAAGCAGCTGCATAACGGTGTGCGCCACGTCCACAGGATGCTCCGTTACCAACACTGGAACCGCGACAACATCCACAGCAAGTGAGAAACCGACTGCCCCACCTATCAAGGTTATCAAAACTATCGTGGACACTTACTGGGTTCTGGGGGAGAAAATGAGCGAAGAAGAGCAGGAAAAACTGTACGATGAGATGGAGTCATCTTTGAATGAGGATTTGACGCCCACGCCAACAACATCTGAGACACCGTCAGAAACGCCAGCCCCCGAACCCACGCCAACGGAACAACCGATGCCAAGTAAGCCTGAATATGAAGATTTTTGTGCAGATACAAACGTGTTTCGTCGCTTCGACTGGGGTCGCGCCGAAATGGACATTGGCCACTTCTGCCAAGGTGGACTCGAGCTCAAAGTCCCCGCCACACCGATCTGGAATACATACGTGCACGAGGATACCGAAGTCAAGATTCAAATTGCAGTTCAATGGTCCCACTTTGGCCAGGATGGATGCAACTCGCCACCCGGTGACCTGGACAACAAACTCTCGGAGGAAGACTGCAGGTCAAATTTCATGGCAGCCTTGAATCGGTGCAACAAGGAAAATAGCCTCGAACAAAAGTTCGGTAACTATCCGATGGTATGGAACAGTCCAAGGGGATGTGTAGATTTCTGGCTTGTGGGTCATGATATGGAGTGGGATTGTGCCGCTATTCCGGATGAGCCCATTGAGTGTGAAGGAAGCCGTTTAGGCACGTAAGCAGACTTTCGGTTGCTTTTATTTTCGTTGGGTACGATGAATTATCGCAATTCGATTTAGATTAATGATTTTCCATTACTATTCTTTCTTTCGCTGTGATATCATGTTGAGAGTAGTTGGGCGGGGGAGCAATTGGGGATTCAACATGTGCTGGGATTTTCCGTTGCGCACCTGAACGCCATGCATGCTTCTCACAGAAATAATTCTCAAGGATTGAAAGCGATGCGACCTCCAAAGAGATTCGGCCAATCAATGGTATCAGAGGCTTGTTGTTGGATATGTACAAGTGAATATTGATATCGAGTGGCAATACAGGTTACGAAAGCGTAGAGATCTATCGTTTGCGTCTAGGAAAATTGAGAAGGGAATGATTCGTCTTAGTTTAAAACCCTGATGCACCGCATGAAAGCTTAGGCAGGGTGAAGAGTCCGCCACCAACACCGTGAATGGCACCTGGAATGATGTTAGTGTATATCGATCGACTCGGTGATGGTGACTTGCCTGCAATAGCACCAATGGCGTCGAGGGCATCCTGACAACCGGAGCCATCCGCTGGATCCATCTTAACATCGGCACCCATGAATGGGGGCGCAGCATTGACCACGTCGGGAGATTGATAGTTGATACCCCAGTACTTTGGTACCTCGCATTGGAATGCCTCTGACTTGACGGCTAATAATCCCGTCAGTACAGATGCTTGTACGCATAAGTCTTTCACATGTGATGAGACTTACGTGAGCATCCCTTGTCTCCTCCTTGGCAGAGCTGCGTATTGTGGACTGTTCCGCACTTCGCTACTGCTTTGACGGCAGCCTGAAGTGAATCCACAAGACCGTTACGAATCCAGGTTGGGTATGATCCACTTGGAGCCATGGTCACGACGATAGGTCCCATGGGTGCGTTGTTTCCTGGTGCCATGTACCATCCGTCGAATGTGATGTCGTTCGTTTCGCAGTTGCCAGACTCGTGGCAGACTGATTGCATCCGCTTGAACATCTCGTCTAGACTGACGTCTCCCAATTTGACTTTCTCTTCACTGACTATGTGCCGAATCAGTTTCCGCGTGCGACTTTTATGGGGTGGAGATGTTTACATGTGAGTTTGATATTGCCATTCGTGTCCCATTCACCATCGCGCTTTGCAACGCTCGGGAGGGCGTTCACTGAAGAAATCGCGACGGCTGCGAGGGACAGATGTTGGAACAACATGACTTGATGGTTTCGAAGGAAGGTGACGAGATTGGAGGATTTTGAAAGCGAAGGAGAAATGGAGCGAACAAGAGGATATGCTGGTGTTAAGAGGTAGGAGAGAAGGTTTGAAGTTGTGGACGATATCAAGAGAGAAGGAAGTAGAGCTTTATATACCTACTCGTGAAAGTGGTTTCCGGTGCAGACATAATTCTTCCTAACGACATGCACTGCCCATCATCGCTCTTCAGGGATACATCCAGATTCGCCCCTTCCGAAAGCAGAACACGGACATTATGAAGTTCCAAGCTGTTAGCCTCGGGTTCTTTGTGGAGATGATTGGTGGTGGTGGAAGTGTGCAGAACGGTTTCGTCCAAATTCGCGCACAAGCTTCTGCATTGGCCCTAATCAAGTCAGACCAGGAGAAGTAACACGACAAAGTTAAAGTCGAAACACTGCGATTTGTCCCGAGATTCTAGGGGAGTCCATGGGATCACCGCTGATCCTTCGATTTGCTAGCTGGTGTTTTGACAGTTAATAAGATGGCACTGCCCCGTGCTAAGATGGCTTGGCGATCCTCGAAACTATTTCCTGGACGACTCTGTTCCCCTGTGGGTTTGGACTCGCTACCTTGGTTCCAAGGTTGTCAAGATGCCTTATTCGGAAGCAATGGAAGACGAAGTTCTATTTTTTGCGCACAAATACACATGAAAATCTGGAGGGCAAGGTGCCTCTTTGACAAGAAGACAATGGGAATGTTTGTACAGATGCACGGCGCTTAGTGAAACGCCAAGAGCGGGATTCAGGGCTGCCCACTCAGTCGTCATTATTTTGCTTCAGATCCCAGAGTCTTCATGCCTCGTTCAATCCCTCGAATGCTTGACATACTGCGCCATGCTTGTTGTTGATGAAGAACCTAATACGACCGTAGCCAAGAGACTTGGCGAAGCTGCGGAAATTTGAGGCTGGATTTTGCCCCCGATCCAATCGCATTTGGGTCGGGCGATAAAGCACTTCAGGGCACGATTAGCGTCCGATGTAGATCGGAATCCTTACGAGAACCGATCTGGCAAACTGCCGATGGAAAATGGGGCTTAAAGTATTTTTGGTATCCGTTTCAACAATCATCCACACGTTCTTCCACCTCGTGATGGCTCCTGCTAGAGCGCAAGCCCCCTCGCAGCGTTGAATTTTGATTTCTTAGCTTCGAAAGACAGGAACATCATGAGGGTCGAGGCGTACTCAGTGTCTACTTCGTCCGCACTCCGTAGTGGCCGCGTCGTCCCGGTCGTCACGTCCTTGATGATACCCGCCATCGTCGCCGCCTAGCACGTGCATCGATTCCTTTTCAGTTGAGTTCCTCTGACCACTCCTTTAGCATCGATGGCATTTCTGATACTGCACGGTAGAGGCTGACGAAGTCGTCACTGAGGCCGTCGAGACGATTCTAGGCGAGGGTGTTGGAAAGAATCTTAACGGAGGTTCCATGCCACGCTCGCACGCGCGGCAGCCCGGCGTCCCGTCCGCCGACCACCCGCCCGACTCTCCCCGCGCTCACTCATTCACTCACTGCAACTCCGGTCCTTAACGCCTCTCCCATACAAAACCTACCCTGTGCTAGCAATCTCGCCTTCTCTTGCACCTTTCTGACCTGCCCTCAAGGACTTGGATCTATCATGCCTGAATCTGTCGCGCATTACTTGCGATACGTTCAGCAACTAGTCTCGTCCTCCGTCTCTCTCGTATTCAGCCTCAGCGCCTCTTTCATTCGATTCATTACCGGCTTCCAGGCCTTCAAAACTCAAACCAACCACACTGGGTGTCTTGCACAACAACCGCGGAAATGTCGGTTCCCTCTCGAGGATGATAGGTCGGATACCATTACACTTTCGGACGGGCGCAGACTTGGCTACGCACAGTACGGGTCTGTCACGGGAAAGCCAATCTTTCACCTGCATGGCCTGCCAGGATCTCGAATCGAGGGTGCCTATTATCACGACATAGGACTGAGATTAGGTGCTCGTATCATTGCGGTGGACAGACCGGGAATAGGGCTAAGCTCGCCGAATCCTGATCGAAGACTGCTTGACTTTCCAAAAGAACTGGAATATCTTGCACAGCATCTGGGATTGGACGAGTATGCGGTTGTGGTGAGGAACCATTATAATTTCGAGACCGTGTCAGGCTTTTCACTAAGAGGCTGGACAGGGCGTATCGGGAGGTGGCCCATATGCACTCGCATGCGCCGCAGCATTACCTCGCGAGAAGATCCGATGTGTATCAATCGTATGCGGTCTGGGGCCTCCCGACATTAGCATGAGAGGCGCAGACCTGGCCCACAGAGTGGCTTTCCCGTATGGATGGCGTTATGCACCGTCCTTCCTCACACGTTGGTTCTGGAAATTACAGCCAGTTGGTCGCATAGACCTAACAGATTCTCAATGGCTGGCCATGATGCTAGATCCAGCGAGACTTGAAGCCACTCCCGTCAAGGACCTTGGATTTATGAAAGATGAGGACGTTCTCCAAGTCATGTTGCGATCAACGCGACAGGCATTCTCCCAGGGATTCGATGGCGTATGGAGAGATGGAAAGGTGATGTGCAGCCACTTTGGCTTCCGGGTGGAGGACATTCACTCCGATCTACCGGTGCGACTGTGGTACGGAAAGCAAGATACATTCATTCCACTCATTCAAGGCGAGCAAATCGCCGCGCGACTGAATGGGAGAGCGCATCTCAGAGTGCTAGATGAAACGCACGGTAGCATCTTCTTCAACCGGAGGGAAGAGGTTATTGAGGACATACTTGCAACAATGAAGAAGTCGTAACCGCTTATGTTTGCATTCGCGCTGCTTATCCCACAAATGAACACCACAGGATCCATGAGCGGAACCGGTATGCAAAAATCGTGCGGCTCATACAGGGTAGTGGCCGAAAGACTGCTAGGTTTCATGGAGTAGGAGGGGAATGTTGGCGATTTGATATGGAAGTTGCATTTTTGATCCGTATTTTTTGATCCGTCGGTTTACAGCTGACAAATTGATAGATAGCACACTTTACTAAGAGACGAATGTAAGGCTCTGCAATTCAAACGCACGACATGCCAAGCAACACCCGATGCGTCGGTGTTCGAACCGTAATCAACAATGTTACATTCGCAAGACAGCGAGCACATTCGTTCAACGGCGACATTTGACGCGCATGTGCCTACCGATCAATGGAGTCGTGACCACGCACGCTCGCCTGAGACTGTCTATGTATGTCGTAACTCACAAGGCTAAAGATCCTGAAGATTGCAGGTTTTCCCTTCTTGAGAACAACAACTTTCTGATATCGTGTATTATATATGTAGTTAATGTTGGGAAGTTCGATACTGGCTTACGTGAGCCCATGGTCCAACAACCAAACAGGATCCGGTGAAGGAAATCAGCCGTGCCACACAAACCCCATGTACAAATGTTGCCAACGGCTCCACAAAAATTCTCGCATCAACACTGTGCCATGGACTGTCTGACTAAAGATAGGCTTCTCTTCTGCTTCTGCGTAAGCAGTTCAACATGCTACCCCGCAAGACTTCGTCCGAAAGACCCCAAATCCTAGGTCAGGCGCCCCACTTTCTGACACCTGCAGCCGTCAGACTAGGCTCCCTGCAATCGATACGGCACATAAATATGTATAGGGCCGCTCCTTTCCGATAGTCACACAAAGAAACGTCGAGTTCTGAGTCCGCCAACCTTACCCCTTTTGGAACATCTAGCCGTAGTACAACAACCAGGCCGCTTTGCACACGCCCAACCTTTTTCCAGTCCTCTTACCAAAATGCCTACCTGGGTCATTGTCGGTGCGTCGAAGGGTATCGGGGTATGTTTCCTCTAAATGTATTTTGAGAAGAATTCATTAGTATTAACTTGATGTAGTACCAATTCCTCCAAACGCTATCGGCGGACGCCTCCAATACCGTCATAGGCCTAGTCCGAACCGTTGATCCTACAAAAGAGAAGGTCAAAGCTGATGGCCTCAATGTCCACATTGTACATGGCGACCTGGACGACTCTGCCTCGCTCTACGCCGCTGCTAAGGAGGTGGCGAACATTGCCAACGGTGTAGTTGACTATCTCATCGTGAATGGAGTGTACGCATCCTTTCCGACGCTGACTCTCCGTGCTGGAGACATCGTCGGTGCTGAGAAAGAGGAGCTATTTATTTCGGAAACGAATCATTCCATGAAGACTAACGTCATCGGACCCGTCATTACCATTAATGCTTTCATGCCGCTCTTACTCAAGTCACAAATCAAGAAGGTCATCAACATCACGAGTGCAGCGGCCGACTTGGACATCCATGTGAAGTGTGGCCTGTCCGATCAGCTGCCATATTCTATGAGCAAAGCAGCCCTCAATCTCATCACGGCCAAATTTGCCGCACAGTATTACTCCGAGGGCGTGAAGTTTCTCTCACTGGCCCCCGGGTATGTAATGACGTTTGCAACAGATATAAATAACCGTAAGTACAACTCCGAAACGATTCCGATAATTTCGGCTAGACGCTGACTCCGAATGAAAAGTCCCACCCGACCTCGGTGCTGTCATTGCTGGCTTTACTGAGAAGTTTAGGGCCATAAAGCCGGATATGGAGGGCCCGATTACCTCAGAAGAGAGTGTCGATCTCATGCTCAAGGTTATCGATGGGCTCACGTTAGAGAAGTCGGGTCAATTTTTGAGCCAATTTGGGAACCACACGTGGCTCTAGGCCGCCTTACCTTTTGCGGAAGGGGTCACGATCTCTATCAATTAATTGGCGTAATGTCACTCCAACGCCAATTTGGGAATATTGGAGAAAATATGGCGTACGCCTCACGCCATTTGGCAGGATGTTTAGGAAGAAAGTTACCATAAAGTAGTCCTTGAACATCGAAATTCATAACCCTCAATGATTGAGACCGTACTTGGGTGTGGAATGGTCCGTTCCCCCTTCATTCGAATCCTGAGACATATAGCCAGCATAAAAAAACCCTTTCCAGACGATATGACCGGCTCAACACACTCCCTTACCATTTCCACATGCCTAAATTTCTGGAGAATCCCCCAGATTGTCCGCAAAACCTCTGCTGCAACCCACCATTGCAAAGAGGACACCTTCCGTCCATAAACCGCGCATTACGAGAACAAGTCCAAGCCGTAGCGTTCCAGAAATGGCAACCTTAAGCTCTCGCACAGTATCACTGGAATTTGGAATCCGATCGGGTGGTGGGGTGCCAAGCGGTTCATTATAAGAAGTTTCAGGGTTAGCCCCTGAATTCAGCAGCCCGCCTTACTACGCATAGGCGACGGTAAGCACCAATTCAAATATTTCACATTATCTGGTGGCAAAAGTCTAGGTCGCTAAGTGTTGCGATTATCTTATTTCAGCACTAGTATTCTAATACTCCACCGGAATATCAATGGTCAAAACCACCCCCGCCCCCGGTCATCACCAGCTTCCAATGTCAGATTCCTCTTCCCCACCGGGAAATACATAAAACTACCCAGGCTATAAGCAAACTCGTTCCCCATATTCTCTTCACTTGAATAAAAAGGCTTACTCCCACAATATGACGAGTAAAACTCCACCAACAATTTACGAAAACCAACCAAAAGTGCTTGGATGTTTGAAATTCGTTAGAGGCCATCCTTATGCGGTTCAGAAGTCGGAGCCCTGCGAAACAAGATTACGGTTAGTTCAGTTAAATGCTTGGACTACGGCGATGGAAATGCACGTGGCCACGCATTCCAACAATGATCTTGGGAAATCTGTCTGGTGCTGTCGTTGAACCGTGATAATGATGAGTTGCCATCGTCAGTTCTCACACTGAAAATCGCAAATTACACATCACAGCAACCTCGTAGACGCTCAGGCCAGGTTCTCGCGTCCCGGATATAGTATATAATTACGCTGTCCGTACACAGTACGATGCAGCGCCTCCTAGGTCGCTGCCCCTTTTCCAGTCACGTGACCTGATTACGTGATGCTAGCTGGGAGGCCCGAGCTCGTACAGAGTCGTCGCGTTCCATCCTCCCAGCACCTAGCTAGAACCTAGTACGAAGCAATAAGATCATTCTTTGTGCCACCTTTTGTATTTCCTTATAGTACGCTATGTATACCGTACGCAACCGACCTTCGTCTGCCTAGCAAGCTCTGCTACTACACAGTCGACTGTAGGATTCCAATCAACACACGCCTTCCTTCTCGACTTGATTTGCTTGCTTCACAGATCGTTCAATCTCCTGACAGTGGGGGACTAAATCACGACAGCGCTTGAGTCATGTTCGCTTCTGGCTCGGAAACAAGTTCAAGCAGAAATTAAGGTGAGGGAAAGGTGATTGCATTAACTAAAGGCATGCATCAGAAATTCCTAGAGGCCTAAAAGACGTTTTATGGATTGTTCGTCTTCTCCGAGGAAACAAAGTGACTGCACAGCTGCTGGATCGTTTTGCCGAAATGGGATCCACATTTTCAAAATCCGTGATCTGGAAGTGATGGGCATCAACACTGGAGAAAACAATGTGTACTAGACTGACGCACGGGCCTACCTCAGGAAATATATATAAAGACAGCTCAGGTTGCGGTTTTCAGACTCTTCGCTGGTGCAGTTCACACTCCCACTGTAGTTTAAAAATAGGCGGTTCACGAAAGGCATGCGCATCTGTGCCGAAGCTTTAAAAAAAGCCTTCAAAGCCTGGATGTGCGCGGGCGGGTTCGCAGAGACGCGAGTATGGGAACAAAGGTATGACCTTATGATAGTAGTGAGGTTACTGGGAATGTTTCGCGAGGCGATGTTGGAAGCAGGAAATCCAGTGGAGATCAGCATCATCGCCGAGTTCCTGCTTGGGCGGAGGGAAAAGAATCTCGTATGATTTATGATCCGACTTCTAAAAATCGCAGTTTTTGAAGAGATCAAGAGATTTCGCGTGACCAGAGAGCATCCTCAAACCTTTTTTCTGTACAATAACATTTGGAAAGGTGGGCTTGAACTTTTTGAAAATTTGAAGAGCAGACCACCATTCCTCGTGATCAGCGTGCCCAACAGTAAGTAGTACGTTACGTAGGTACGGTGATGGTACGTATCACGTGATACGTAAGTAGCAAACAGCTATCTGAGAAGTTCTCTACGGTATATGGAGAGCCGATTACGGCCCGTATACTGCCCGTAGGGTTCCTCAATTGGTCGAGATTTTGTATGAGGTTGCTCGGCTGGTGCGGACTTGGTGGGGAGCCCCAGGGGGATCGCTAGGGGCGCTCGTACATGAGATGAAATTTCGCGTATATTAGTAATTGTTATATACTAACCTCTAAAGTAGTTAAAGAGGATGTGAGGCAGGAGGTTTACGAGGATGTAGCGCAGGAGCTTAGTGATTAAAACCTATGTTAAAAAGTTAGTTTTTCTAGCTAAAACTAAGCAGATTTTATTATAATTAATACCTTAAACCTTTACTTATACTTAAACTTAAACTTAAACCTTAACCTTAACCTTATTATAAGCATGTTATAATTTCTTTAACGCTTATTATAATCCTCCTAGAGGCTCTCTTAGGCTAGTTTATCATAAGCTAGGCTATCTTAACTAGCTTAACTACTTCTATTTAGCTATCACGCTAGCTCTTGTTGTCTTAGAAAGGCTTAGATTATGTAGTTGTCGTCGCTATTAAGTTCCTACGAAAGTACGCCTAGCTAGGATGCCGTTGCTAAAGAGTTCCCTAGTAATAATTGTCTAAACGCTGGCATCTGTTTTACTATTAATTAGGATAACATCTACCTTAGGAGCAAGCGGTTAAGGCCTAAGAGGCTTAGTTACCGTGTAAAGCATGGCAGCTAGCTCTATAGTAATTAGGAGAAGTCGCGTATATAGAGGTTTAGAGCTAACTTAGTATATACTAAAGATAATAGTGTAAAGGTAAAGGTTTAGCTCTGTAAAAGATGCTATGTTAAAGGCAATTGTTACGCTGCTAAATTAGTTAACGGCTATAACTATATTGTTAGCTACTTACTTAAAAGGCATTAAATTGTTGTTAATTTAATAGCGATAGAAACAGAGCCTACGCTCTTACCTAATGGCCTACTACGGCTTATGAATCCGTTTAAAGCAGCGTCGTTAGTGGGGGGTGTTGCTGGGGCTAGTAAGATAGTAAACTACTTGCAGTGGCAGGAGGGAGCCCTATAGGCTGCCCTAATTAACTGGGTTATACTCTAGGATCACTCCTTCCGTTATGCATTGTTAGATGAACTTTAGGGCCTTCTTAGCTAGAATTAACTTAATCTTTTTGCTGCCTTACTAAGCTCTAACATAACGATCTCTTTATACGTACACTAGGGTTTAAAGGGGAGAAAAGAGGCAATTTAAATAATACTATTATTAGCTAGGAGCAAGGTAGCGTTGAGCTTTAATATATAGACTTTTCTAAACCACTTCTCCTTCCTTGGAGTAGTAGCCTACTTTATTAGTATGTACCTTGGCTCCTAGCTTAACCTTGGCTGTTTACACGGGCGCAGCTTCAACTTAGGAAAATTAACAACTAATTATAACTAGATGCTAACCTTTAACACTAAGACCTACTTATTGGCTTTCGCAACCTATTTGGCGACCATATGGGCGAGAATTAGGCTGAGCACGTCGCTGTAGTATTAAACGACTTCAAAATCGCGTCTAAATTCTATTGTTTTGTTGCTAACAATGCGTCTAATAACGACAACTCTACTATCACGACTTTAGGCAATATCCTTAACTAACCTCTTAGGCCCAAGCACTGCGTACGTTGCGCAGGGCATATAATATAATTAGTAGTAAAGGCTGTAATTTATAGCAAAGGAGTCTCTTAATTTAAAAAGGATCTAGCCTAGGCTGCCCCTTAAGAACAGTTTAAGCTCTATTAAAAACAAGGCGTTGTTAGCAAGTTACATAACTTTATAAACGCTATGCTCTCCTCTTATAAACGCCGTAAGGCGTTTATAACTTTTTAAGCTAGTTATAATAAGCGTGACAATCTCTAGATAGGAGGGACCCTTAACCTTATGCAAGATAGTAGGATTTGCTAGCATTTAACCTACCTTATGCTATTACGCTGCCTTAAGCTTAAGGAGCTAATTAATAAGTTTATCTAATATAATCGCGCCTCTATTAACAACAACAGCCCTAGCAACGCTGCCCTCTACGAATTAATTATAGCTAACAATTAGCATAACGCTAAGCGCCTTTGTAACTTTCTTAAGAGGTTCTATAAGATAACTAAACGCCTTAAGGGCAACAGCAAATACAGCTCCCTTTAGATAACTATCCCTAACCTTTAATACCTTTATAATACGCTTTTAAAGTTAAAGGAGGAGCTTTAAAATAAAGGTGACAATTGCTACCTTAAATTAGGCATCTTATATAGCCTTAAGAAGCTTCTTACCTACTAGGAGAAAATAGTTATAGATCTACTAATTTCCTATTACGCCGTTGCTACTATACTTAACCCTAGGCTCTAATTCGCGTGGTTTATAGACTACTAGCGTAAATACTATAAGTAGTATAGAAAGGTTAAGGACTTAATTAGAGAAGTTTTTTAACAATACGTTAACAACGGAGAGGACGACAAGGAGCTAGGTGGGCTTATATAACTAACTTAGAGAAAGCTTCCTAGCGCTAAATACCATGACAAGGATTATAAGCAAATACTCTCTGTTAACCTTAGCCTTTTTACTAGTGTAAAGTCATATAAAAAACAGCAGAGAACAATAGAGTTATAACAGTATTTTAACAGCTACTAAGAAGACCTTGCTATGTCCAAGGAGGGCGATCCTCTATACCACGACCCCCTAGCTTGGTGGCTCACCAACAGTCGTCATACCTACCCTACGCTCTTCTAAATCGCCCTTAATTTCCTTAGTGTACCCTGTACATCCTGCGACTACGAGAGGGCTTTTAGTAGAGGCAAACAAACTGTTACTATTTATAGGAATTAGCTTAGTAGAGAAACGATTAAGGCGCTTTAATTATAAAAAGACTAGCTCTAGAAGCGTGTAATTTACTCTAAGTTAACATCTCTTAGCGACTATATTAGGAAATTATAAGAAGTTACGCCGTAACTTTTCGCGAAACGTACGTAAGTAGCAAGCTCCTTCCTTAACAACGTACGTACGTACTAACAAAGTGAGAAGTTACGTGCCTCAATTTGACGAGCCGTACCGTATTACGTCCTGTTGGGTACACTGCTCGTGATTTTTATACTAGCTCTGGTCGAGCCTCCTCAGATTTCAGTTCATCTGCCGCCGCCAAAATTGCCCTCGCCGTCTTTCCAACATACTCTTTCGCCAAAGCAAAATCTCCAGCCTGTACCGCCTCTGTGATTCCAGGAAAGCTGACTGGCGCATATCCAGTGTCGATACCGGGTGCGAAGATAAGATTCTGGTAAAATACTCTCCCTGGAAGTCCTCCCTGGCTAATGAACCCCCGCGAAAAGTCTCGCGCCTTGTGATTAAGTTGCGTGACATGCTCGAAGTCGTTCGGTGTCGTGGATGCACGTAGCTCGTTGAAATTCTGCGCCGCGGTTTCAAATGTCGCAATCGCATCCTTCAGCTGTGTGAGGTCTAATCTTGCCGTGGAATTCACCGGCGCAATTTTGCTCTCTAGTCCCTTCAAGTACGCCCGCATCTCAACACCGTAGTTCGCAGGCTCCAGCGGTAGCGATGCATCGTCGACCAAATGATACAGCATCAAAGCCAAAAACTGGCCAATCGCTTTGTGCATCACGAACCCCGGATCCGCATACGTCGTCATCCAATGATACGAGTCGTAATTCGAATGCGTATGATAAATAGGATCCAGAGGCGCTCTCGTAGTTCCAAGATCAATCGCTGCAATGCCCCCGCGATGCACAAACGCAGTGTAATCGCTCTGCGCACCGAGGTTGTCGATTTCGCCAGCCTTTTCAGCCCAGACGGAGTAGATAGTCTGGTTCTCGCCGTGCGGCCAGACGATTTTGCGAGCTGTTGAGGTCGTGAGAAGATGCAGGTCTGGGGAAGCCGAGAAATCGGGGATGGTGCCGGACACGCCGACGTCAATGTTTAGGTACGATACTGCGGCTTTCTTGAGCCAGGGAATGTATTCCTCGACCCATTCTGTGCTGTTCACAAATTAGCAACCCTACTCGGAAAGGCGAGCGTAGGATTCAAGAATCACCTTCCCACCAACCCGTATTCCTCGGCATCCCAACTTGCGAGAACTATAGTGCGCCTTGGTTTCCAGCCTGTTTTGAGGAGCTTTCCGAAGGCTTTGGCCAGCTCGATTAGAATTGCGGATCCGGAGTGTGGGTCCGCTGGCTTTGCTTAGCGGCACGTTTCGTAGTATAGAGATGTTATTACGAGAGGACTTACCGGCACCGCCAATCATCCACGCATCGTGATGGTTACCGACTATGACGACTTCGTCTTCGTGTGTCCCGTTAATGATGCCAATGGTGTTCCAGATCCAGCCCGTCCGGTCTTCCATGATGTTACTTAGTGATAGTGTTGTCCCAGGAGCGGGACCGCTGTTGTAGTCGACGTTCGGAATAGCGCCAATCTGGAGTCCGAGTGGACATGGTTAGTATGATTGCAACGAGAAAGGAATTTTTTGACGAGAAGGACTGCTAGCGTCCTCTGTTTTTCAGTACAAGGGTGTGGGCCCATGTAGGAGAGCACTAGTTTGCTTACCCACTTTGTGCGATTCACTCTTTTCGCATCAATGCCATGCCCATTCAGTGCTCGAAGAAGTGGCTGAGCTTCGATCCAGGATAATGGCAACGAAGGAATAGTGGGTGTGTTCTTCTTCTCCATTCTTGGCGAATCTTCCTTGGACGGGTAGCCCGGGGTCGTGGGATCGCCGGGGTATGTGCTAATGAAAGGCACACCTCCACGCTGAATACTTGAAGGATTCCTAAATGAAAACTATGAATACTCACTCCCGGCCGCACATCCGAAAGAGATTGAGGCGAATGAAAATACAAACTTACCTTGCTGGGCCCTTGGGATACGCAGCGTAGCCATTTGCCTCTGTCATATTTCGGTCATCGCCTGGGTCAGTGAATACCACAGCCCCGATCATTCCAAAGTCTTGGGCATTCTTGACTTTGATCCCTCTGAAAGGTCCGCCGTATTTTGCTAGCGCGATCTTGCCTTCAAGTTCTACTCCAAGAGTTTTCAGACGATTGAAGTCGGCCTGCGAGCCTTGGCCTGATGGCACGTTAGAAGAATAGAGTGCGAAGGGATGGAATAGTCGTACCGACATAAACATATCCCGCTGAGGCGTTGCCCGAACCCGAGTAACCGTGGAACGCTGGAATCCTATCGGGGAAGCTGGGCTGGAGTGTTAGTGTAACGAAAAAGCCCCAACGAATCTTTTTGGATCCCTGCACTTTACATGCACTGTAATCGTTGCATTACCTCGTTGTTTCATCGCTTTCGAGTACATCCTCCTCCAAGCTCACCACATGTGTACTGCCGTTTGAATTTTTGAGCTGAAGAGCACGATGTGTGGGATAATTCAAGTAGACGTCTTTCAAGGTGTTAATCCGAGATCGGGACACATCAGGATGTAGCACTCACAATACCCTTCCAATCTTGTAGTAAATCCATGTTGGGCCCATTGGCCTGCCGTCCACTGGGCCACGCTCTTGTTTGCATCGGCGCCTTCGCCGGAGACAATGCGTCTGTAACCTACGGCACAGATTCAGATTAAATCGTTGAAATCATCCAGAGGAATATCTTCCTATAACCTACTGTAGTATTTCGACCACGTCGCCAGCGTCGAAGTGTCAAACGAATCCACCAATATTCGTTCGTTGTGACCCAAGGCCGGCGGAAATACCTCAATGCCATCACGTCGCACCAAATGTCTGTCATGTGTTCGCGCATGATGTTCTTTCGGACATGCATGCACACAGACACACGCAGCTACGACCACCCCCAACGCTGTCTTCATCTTGCCAAGGAATCGGTAATATATGTACGTCTATGGAACGGAAATAGGAAATGCTGACAGCGACGATAAGAAGGCAGGGAAGCAAATGATGAAGTACCTAGGTTTGTGTGACCATGTAGATTTGCGACGGGCGAGGATAATAGTGCTGATAATACCCGAACGTGAGGTAAGCCGGCGCAGGCGAGCTTTGCGAACCATGCCGTCGGGTTGTTGTAATATAGACCTGCATCAATAAAGGACCCTGTAACCCCGCAAAATATGGGGACTTCTCAATCAGCCAAGAAAGAGCTTTCTGTATTTCCGAGGAGGGGTTGTAGGAAAGGATATTTGAAACGGTGTCTTTGGGGCGCAATTGTGCCCCGGCGTAAGGGGCTTTTCTGGCCCTATTCAACAGGATATCACGCACCTGGAGAATGCGGGATTGGTTATTTCATTTTCGATTTTGACGCACGCATCATTTGTACTACTGAATATGACGGTACATACCTCTCGGCGGCACTTGGCCCGGCCGGGATATTGCGAGCACGCCAGAATCTCCAAGGCCACAGACCGATCTAGATCCGAATCCGAACAGATCTATAATTGGTCCATTAAGGCTGTTCGGCATTAGATTTGGTGGTTCGGCAATAATTACATATGAAGCCGGCTTTGCCTGCGAACATTGTGTAATCCATTCGGCGCCGATGACATGGTAGCAGATTCGAGTACCCCACGTTTCAACCTGCCGTGTTTCTTGGGCGTTGAAAAAAGCGAAAATGAACGTATCGGAAGCAAAGGAATTTGGAAGCAGATGTGCAAGTGCTCGAAGTAAAGCAAAGGGATAGACCAGCGAGAGACTGTATTATATACGCGAATATGAACGCATTGTGGCACCGATATATACTTCCCCACACACCTCAAGACAGCCACTAGTCTAGTGAGCCTTAACCGCGGGCTTCATCTCCTCAACAACCACAGGCTTCCTATTCGCCGCCGCATACACATCCGACTCATCCTCCTTCATGCCACCCAACAACAACGAGCTCGGGGTCTTAGCCTGATCCATCGGCGAAGCCAAGAACGCAGCAAACTTCTCGTCGTGCCACTGGCGAGAGGTGACATTCCTCCCCTCACTATCAACAAACATGGTATCATCCTCAGCCCTGAGGAAATACGCAACAGAGTACCGATGCTCAGAGTAATCGAACGGCACAACCCTATGAATGCACGACTGGAAAACATGCTCACTAGCAAACCGCAGCGAATCGCCAACATTGATGATAGCAGTGCCTGCCTTGGGCTCGACAAAGCCGAATTCCTTGGTCCCGGGCGGGCGGATCTGAAGCCCCCATTGCTCGGTGAACAGAACCGTCAGCGAGCTGATGTCTGTGTGCTTCTGATGTCCGACGTTGGCGTCATGGACAGGGTCCGATGGAATGTAATGCATCATGGCAAGCGTGCTCGTTGAAGGGCGATCGTTTCGGTGGAGGTTTTCGAATCGCCTTGCGCCGCTGAGACCGAGTCCAGTCGACAGTCCAGACAGGATTGCCTTGGACATGATGTTGTTCCCAGAGATAGCGTTCTCCAGAATCTTAAGGTCGGTGCTGTTCTTGATGTTGCGGGGAATGTGGGGAGAGTCGCGTTGGATTTCATCGCGGGAGACTTTGACCATTTCGTAGCCGTCTCTGGTGTTCTCAAGAACGCCGTTGCGGGAGCCAATGGGCTCATATCTGTACATGATTAGCATACTTATTGAAGTTGTCGGAGTTTTACGACTTACCCGAGATGCGGTGTGATGAGTCCATACTCATTCTTGACTTCTAGAGGCGACTCGAAGAAGTGGTGCATCAGCTTGAGGGTCTCCTGGTAGTCATCGACAAATCGGCGACCGTCGATGTTGTTGAGATCGAGGTAGAAGTACCCCTCGTTCTGGCAACAGCGAACCAGCTTCTCGAGCTCAGCGGGCTCTTGCGAAAGCAGTGCCGAGAAGCTGATAGTCTGCATGGCGTAGACGGGGACCTCCTTCCCGTTCCATTCGACAGTGCGAGAGACTTTGGTAGCCATGTTGACAAATTGGTATGAGTCGTCTAAGAAGGGTGACCGATACGATGCTGGGAGATATGTAGGTCAATTGACATACACTCGTTGCTTTATAGGGGCTCCTTGGGTCCTTCTCATGCGATGATAGGAGATCCCCTCTGCTTAACCATGTCATGTTCATTCATTTACCCTTCATCTCTTTGATACAACTCCCCGCCCCGCCGGATTGCTGAATGGAGGTATGCGATGCTGGTCTGCTCCTAAATCGGAACTTACCATCAAATGCAAGATATGGGGGTTAGATGCTTTGATAGGTGAGCCAAGATCTCCGCGTGACACCACGCCTGTATCGGCCAAGGCGGATGAGTTTGGAATACTTTAGCGTTTTGCCATTCAGTAATCCAGTTGGTGATATGATAGCACCCGCCAAAGTCTCATTTGAGGTGGAGTAGATGCGCGATACCCCGCCCCATCTGCCCCACGTTCGATATAGTGCCAGGGCCGGCACATACGCCCATTTCATTCCGGACCGCAGTAGCTCCGTGCCTAGACGAGGATCACTCTTTGTTAATTGTGCCAATCCTAAGAGGCTTAGATGTCACAAGAACCGTTCTCGCCTTGATTGTGAACGAGTATGGACGATATTCCAGGCTGGCTTGCGGAAGTCGGTCAATTTTCGTAAAAGATTAGAATCGAAATGGAACTAAAGTCTTAATGGAGGATGATTCTTTTTGGAGGGTATTTTGTAAACGTCAAGAATGAGTCCCTAACCCCCTAAGGTAACGTGTATCCACCATCAATGACCAGATTAGCCCCCGCTACACACAGTCAGTCTTGCGCCAATTGTCAGTCCAAAAAGACTTACTCATGTATGTGCTCGCGTCACTTGCGAGAAACACATAAGCCCCCTTCAATTCATTCGGATCGCACAATCTCCCTGCAGGCACCATGCCAAACCACTTGTCTCTCCACGCCGTAGGATGTACTGTCAACATGTCTGTATCAATGAATCCAGGGCTTATGCAGTTGACTCTGGCAAATTCGACCCATTCGACACTCAGACATCTTGCTAGATGGACAACTGCTGCTTTCGAGGCATTGTACGCAGCCTGCTTCTGAGGAACGTTGACAAGGATAGCAGAAACTGAGCCTGTAAAGATGAGGTTTCCATGTCCCTGCGTCTTGAAAATGTTTCCAGCCGATTGGGCAGTCCAGAACGCGCCATCGAGGTTCACGTCCATGATTTTCCGCCATTGATCCTCGGTGTATTCTTCAGCAGAGTAGTGACTGGCGATTCCGGCATTTGCGACGACAATGTCCAAGCTTCCAAAGTCCGATGCTATTGTCTTTAGGACGCCGTCGATCTCACCCTTCTTATCCACAGAAGCTTGGTATGCTTTTACGGTGACGCCGGCCTCCTTTGCAATCGAAGCCGCGATCTCGTCCGCGTCTTTGGTGGTGCGTAAAGAATAGCGACGTTGGCGCCCGCTTCTGCCAGTGCTCGAGAGGCAGCGAGTCCAATGCCTCGTACACCGCCCGTTACAGCGGCGTTCTTTCCTTTAAGCGAAAATTGGGCGGACACGTGGATGTCAGGGTTGGAGGGTTTGTAGAGAGGCATCGTGACGGGGGGGAGCGGTGTTGAAGGGATAAAGAAGTCGTGTGAGGCACGCGGATGGGTTTATGAACGGTAAGGAATATTTAAACTGAGTGGGTATGAACCGAGAGGCAAAGCGTAAAGGGCATATCACTCGACATTGCATTGTGGAAACGCTGACGCTGGTGAACGGGCGGTGTTAGCCTTCGGAGAGGGTGCACCTCGTCGCCAGCCCTTGCGCAAACGGGTCCTCAGGTCGTGCCGCGGTTTTCTTCCACGGACGTTGGACTTGAGAACGGAGGAGGAATGCCGTGTGATTTCCTGGTCAGGTGTGTTCTTGTGGGGCTCACTCAACGTCCGAAAAATGTAAATGGGAGAGCACATGGAGGCAAAAGATCGCAAGCAGAGGGTAGACGTCGCTGACCAGTGTTGGTGTACCGAGGTTCGATCGTTATCGATAAGAACGCGATGTGACTAGCCTAATCCAGCCTCCCCTCCCCTTACCTCTCCTCCATACTCTCTACCAACACATCACAGCTTCCCCTCTTCTCGCAGATCCATCTTCCGTTGATTGCATCATTCTTGTCCACCCTTCTCAACGCGCTCTTGAAATCCGGCTCAATCCCCGCCCTGACATGTCTTTCTGCCACCCTGTGTCTGGCTCGCTCCGGCTCCACATTCACGAACCATTTCTCATCCACACACTCCGCAATCTCTCTCCATGGTTCCAAATCGCAGAGTAAATAGAGCCCTTCAAATATCAAGATAGCCGTCTCTTCGGGAATAGATAGTCCGTTCGCGGTGGGATCCTTGACCGCGTGATCAAATGTAGGCGCGTGCAGGGTCCCCGAGAAATCTCGCGTCTTTCGGATGAAACTTACTGCGGCGGCAGCATCGAAGGTCCAGTGTGCGCCGCGGCGGATATGGGCTTCCTCGCTGTTTGGGAGCGCGTCGAGAACGCTTCGAGGGAGGTGGAAACCATCTATTGATACAACCAGCGCGCCGTGGCAAAGATTCAGCTGCGAATTAATACGCGCTGCCACGTGATTTGCGATGGTTGTCTTGCCTGACCCCGGAGGTCCTGCGAGAGCGACGAGAAGGCGGTTTCTGGGAGCATTTCCTGTCGAGGCTTGGATACCGTTGTATTTGGATATTGCCCTCGTTGAGAGGTTTTCGTATGTCGTTTCCATGGCTGTGGAGAGCGATGGCCTTACTACAACGGCTACATTTCGCGTATTAACCCTTCCCCCGAGGCGGTACGCATGGCCTTCGCATCCTCGGTTGGTTGTCTTCATCGGAGGGTCCACGCCGGGGTAGACGGATGCCCTTGACCCTAGCACGGCTGCTACCCCCGCACTTGGAGCTGCAAGTATACAAAACAACGCGTATTGGAAGCTTCATCGTTCCTTAATCTACTTCTACATTCTTCACTCTTTGATATCGCGACTCCAAGATGTCTACCGCCACCACGACCGAGACAGTGAGTCCATTTATCTCAACCCTATCATAACAGGTCACTAATACTCTCCAAGAACCTAGCATTCGTCCTACGGGCCATCAAAGACGTAGCTTTCGAAGATCGGCCAGTACCCAGACTCCGAGACGAGCACGAAGTCCGTGTGCATGTAGCCCAAACCGGGATCTGCGGCAGCGATGTGCACTACTGGCAACGGGGTCGCATCGGGGACTTTGTACTCAACAGCCCAATCATCCTCGGCCACGAGAGCTCCGGCACAGTCGTAGAAGTAGGCTCAAAAGTCACCAATCTCAAAGTCGGAGACAGAGTCGCGATCGAGCCAGGTGTTCCGTGCAGAAGATGCAATTACTGCCGTGCGGGGTCATACAACTTGTGTAATGATACTATATTTGCTGCTACGCCGCCGTGGGATGGGACGCTGGCGAAGTACTACACCGTTGCCAGCGACTACTGTTATAAGATTCCGGATCATATGAATATGGAGGAAGCGGCAATGGTGGAGCCGGTCTCTGTAGCGGTACAGATCTGCAAAGTTGCCGATATACGAGCGCACCAGACGGTCGTAGTGTTTGGAGCAGGTCCCATCGGAGTGTTGTCTCAGGCGGTGGCGAAAGCATCAGGAGCGAAGAAGGTTATTGCAGTCGACATATTCAAGGCCCGGCTTGAGTTCGCGAAGTCGTTTGCTGCCGACGAGACTTTTCTTCCCCCGGGAGCAGAGCCAGGAACAGATCCCGTGGAGCATTCGGAGAAGATTGCACATGACATCAAGGAGCAATTCGGTCTTGGTGAAGGCGCCGATGTCGTATTGGAGTGCACGGGGGCGGCGCCCTGCATTCAAGCCGGCGTCAACGTGGCGAAGAAAGGAGGAATGTATGTGCAAGCTGGGATGGGCAAGGAGGTGAGTTTTCGAACTTCTCAAGAATTCCAGTTTGCTAACTTTTCAAGAATGTCGTATTTCCAATCACAATGGCGTGCATTCGCGCTTTGACTATAAAGGGATCGATACGATACTCTGTCGGCTGGTATCCCAATGCTGTGGACCTCGTTGCGTCGGGGAAGGTGGACGTGAAACGATTAATCACAAATCGTTTCAAATTCGAAGAGGCCGAGAAGGCATTTGAGCTTGTGAAAGCCGCCGAGGAAGGCGTTTTCAAAGTTATCATAGAGGGAGTCCAATGATTAGATGATTTTATGCAGATATCCTCAGTATCATCACCCATGACCTGTGTATTCCGGAAAGGCCATTTTTAACGCAAATGTGGCGAACTATGCTAAATGGCTTCGATCTCATTTCCCTGATGTTTTCGAAACGTACTGCGAGAGTGATTGTTATTTCCCGCATGCCTAGAAGCTGTGCAACGGAATTGATCCACCACAACTGCACCCGCCAATGGATGTTGAGAGTAGAGCGACTCATTAACGAGAGAAGGTGTGAGCCCTGGACCAAGGTGTCCCAACAATATTATCAAGCCATGCTGTAGGCGTGTCTTAGGTTCCCAAGTCCCAATTTTCAGGATAGCGCCGAACCAATGGAAACTCGAAATCGCGCAGTCTCCGATCAAGCTCGCCTGATCCAAATTGGGAAGGCACTGGGGGCGGGGGGCGTAGACCGGGCACAGTCGAGACAGACCCACACGTAGCCCAGGTCCTAGCGAGCACGGACATAGCGTGGCAGGAGGCCGCCGTCTGAGTTCCTCCTCCTTGCCGTCAATGAAGATGTCGGAGTGGGTGACCCTATAGATTTGGCTTCTCCACCTCCAACCTGGGGAATCAACCTTACATTCCGGGGGTAAATAACCCACCCAAGGGTTGTTGCTATTGGAATGAGTGCCATGTCTCCCAATAGTGAGTGTGGTGGATACTACAAGCCTGCAAGTTCTCGGGAATCACGAAGGCGAGCCCAACCGTGCCATGCGATGGAAAGATGGAAATCTGAAAACTGGTCATATATCAAGATGTTCCTTGCAGCTCTCTTCTTCTCATATACCATCTACCGACCTCCTGATCAGACTTTTTCTATGCGCATTCACTCAAAAACGTTACCACTTCCTCATTAGTTCTCCAGAATCATCATGACGGAACAAAATGGCGTTCAAAAGTCCATCCGGGCCCCAAACCCGCCCATAGAGGACAGCATCTTCAAAATGTTCCCACTAGACGGCGAGACCGTCATAATAACTGGCGGAGCCGGCGGAATCGGGTACGAAATTGCTCGAGGGCTTGCTGAAGCCGGTGCCAACGTACTCTCCCCCAAAACCCACAATCCCCCAATCCCCATCCTCATCTAACATGAACCCAGATCGCCATCTGGTACAACTCGTCCAAAAAAGCCGCCGAACTCGCCTCTACTATCTCCTCCGAATTCAGCGTAAAAACCAGAACCTACCAAGTTCCAGTCGAGAACTACTTAGCAGTTGAGAAAGCCGTTGCAGATGTTGTCCAGGACTTTGGAAGGTTAGATGTCATGATTGCGAATGCTGGGATTGCGACGAAAGCGGGAGGTTTGGATGATAAAGTTGAGGATTGGAATCGTGTGCGTGCTATCGATTTCGATGGTGCGTACTATTGTGCAAGAGCGGCGAGATTGGTGTTCAGGGAACAGGGCTGTATGTTTTCTGCGAATTGGAAATGATGATACATTGACTAATATGGTCGCAGATGGAAACTGTATTTTCACGGCCTCGATGTCTGGACATGCTGCCAATGTCCCCCAGGAGCAAACTTGCTACAATGCTTGCAAAGCTGGGGTTATACATCTGACGAAGTCGTTGGCGGTGGAGTGGGCGAAATGGGGTGGACGGGTGAACTGTGTGAGCCCGGGATATATTGACACGGCAATTTCTGGGGATTGCCCGTTTGCGATGAAGGAAGAATGGTTCAGTTGACGCCCTTGAAAAGAGATGCGGATCCGAGAGAGCTGAAGGGGGCTTATTTGTATTTGGCTAGTGATGCCAGTACATATACCACTGGTGCTGACATAGTAGTGGATGGTGGATATACATGTAGATAGTCCAGACTTGTAATTCAAACCTGATATTCATGAATCAAAGTTCTAGCAAGTCATACAGCATGTAGAACTTGGTCCTAGTATAGTAGTGACATTCACTCAAATGACAGGGTGACTAGTTTAAAGTGTCTCAGCAACCCTGTCCACTCCATTGCCAAACTCCACATGATAAAGGTACTTTTCAAGTTCTGTCGAGATGCAAGCAATTGTGGAGAGAGAAATCCTGTTGAGGGTGATGACGAACTAAATGGAGTCTGGCGTAGTTCTTAGTCCCCATGTCTGAATTTCGGAGCCCAACCGTTCTGGTCATTCCACGCAGATGTCGTCGCACAGCAAAAAGTGGAATTGGTTCTGCCAACATGGCTTTGCCAAATCCGACTGTTCCCCCAGATGGCCCTTCGTAGGTTTGACCGGATGTAATTAGTCGTCAGTCCTCTCGGCAAGCACCAAGGACAACGCCACGCGGCCCTACATAATTCGGCCCCCGGACGGGGCGACTCTCACCCTTCGCTTCCGGCGAAAGCCCTCCGGTGCTTCACAATTCACCATCCAGGCCCGCAACGAGTATCGCAGAAGAAAGGCGCGCTGTGACAAAGCCCTTCCGGAGTGTGGACCATGCAAGAGGAACCGACGGCACTGTCTGTACGAGCGACACAGCAAGACGCCACTGACGCGTAAATATCTCACCGAGGTGGAGGAACAGCTCCGGAAATGGCAGATCCAAGCTGCAAAAGCGGAACAACGCGTCCAGGTCGCTGAGACGCGACTACGGCAGCTGGAAAGTGCAGGCCAGACTGATATATCCTCTAGGCATCTCCGCCGCCGCCACCGCCAACACCACGGACGATGCAGCCGAGCCTCCTGCCCCGGACGATGTGCCGCCCATTCCCCTCGAAGCTCCGCCTTCTGGCCCTGCCTACTTCAGCTGGGACGAGCAATCGCAGGAAATGTCTCCGGAAGCCGACGCCCAGACCCTGTTCTCGCAAGGCGAGGACGAGAGAGTGGTCGACGGCATGGCTTCGCTGACAGTAGACGAGAGCGAAGTCGGATATCTTGGCGTTGCTTCTGGTGCCGCGATGTTGAGGCTGCTTTTGCCAGATGCGCAGCAGAAGAGAAATCCGATGCATGCAGCTGGACTTTCATCGAGACCGCCAACGTCGAATCCCACTTCACAGTCGATGCAGCAACACCACCACTGGCTCGAAACACCACTATGGGACTCACTGAACATCGGAGCAATTGATCTTGACTTTGCTATTGACGCCTACTTTTGTCTGTTCCACCAGTCCTACCCCATGGTGCACGAACCAACCTTCAGAGCACAGTATGCCCAAGTCATCCCCCGTCCAAGCGGTCGTAGCTGGCATGCATTGGCCTTCATGATTGCTGCAATGGGTATCTTTACGGTCGGCACCGGTCCAACCGGGACAGACCGACATCTGTTCACCGCCGCCAAATCGAACATCTCAATCGAGAGCCTAGAGACGGGGAACATCACGCTGGTCCTGACGCTCACCCTCATGTCCAATTACCTCCAAAAGCGAAACAAACCGAACAGTGAATATAACTACCTAGGTCTCGCCCTGCACATGGCCATGGGTCTTGGCCTACACAAAGAATTCCACGACTGGGACATTTCGCCCCTTAACATGGAGATTCGAAGACGAGTATGGTTCTGCATGTTTGTCTTCAACATCGGGGCAGCCATTACCTTCGGGCGTCCGTTGGCCTGGCCAAACAAGAACGTCGAAGTCTCATTACCCCTCAATGTCTCAGACCGTTCTCTCACGAATTTATCGTGGACAGTCCCTACCGAGGCCGACCACGTGACAACATACAGCTCTGTGATCATGCAATCGCGCTTCCACACCCTTGCCAATGACATCTACACTCGCGTCATTTCCATGCCTTTCCCCTCAGCCACCGAACTCCTCCATCTCGACGACAGTCTGATTAGACGCTGGGAGTCCTCGGTAGCCTGGTATCGCGAAGACGCCAATGTGTTGCCACTCTTCGCTACCGGCCACGGTATTATGTGGTGGAGAATGCGCAACTTCAGAATCATCATGTACAGGCCGTACGTCATGAGGCGAGCGCTGCAAGCGCGTTCCCAGCCGCAAGATGCCACCAAAACGTTCCCCCCAGCCGTCCAGGAAGCATACGATCGCTGTGTACGAGAAGCGAAACTGAGCATAAACTCCATCAGTGAATTTTTGGTGTCTCACGCTCCCACAAGATTGGCGGCCTGGTATGCCTTGTACGTACGAAGTTCCAATCCCAATATCATGATGCTTCGATTCCCACTATCAAGTCCACGCTCACTAACTGTGATATTAGGTACTTCATCTTCCAAGCCTCCCTGATCCCCTGCGTCTGCCTCCGCAACGAACCCACCTCCCCCCTCGCCCCATCCTGGCGCTCTCAAATTCTCCAAACGCTTCGCACAATCCAACTCATTTCGCCCGTAAACCCGAGTGCCCAGGACTGCTACGAAGTGATCCAGCGACTCTGCGGCCCATTCCTCCACCCCAATCCAAATCTTCCCACCTCAACCGATGAGCGAAACAATTTCAACACCGACACGGAGACCACGCAAACGGGCACGGAAGGTGTGACGAGTTATGTATCCTCCGGACCCAACTGAAGAATCTCCACAGACCCAGATTAACAATGTATATGCGATGATGTGGCCTAGTGCTAATCCGACGGAAGTGGACTTTTTGATGCAGGATGGTGGGTGGAATAGTTTTCTGCCTGACGGGGAGGAGGGCTTGGGTTTGAGTGGGGAGATGGATGGGGGGTTGGGGTGGGATTGAGTGGACGAGCGAGTTGGTTGTTGAACGCTTCGTGATGTGAGAATGGAATTGGAAGGCCCAGTTCGCATCTAAATGGTGCTAAATCCATCAGTGTTCGTGTCCCGGGGAATCTGGCTAATATTACGGACATCGAATTACGGACAACTCCGGGATACCTGATTTCGGCGCCACAAGGGCTTGCAGGAACTGCGGGATTTGGTGTTCGAGCTTCGACAAAGGACGGGTCGGCAAGAGCGGCTTCACGATTCGTGGTTCCATCTATACCTACCCTGAAGTGTAAGTCCGTCCGTTCGTCCAACGCCGATTCCGATATCCGCATCCAAGTCCACACCGCCCGATACCCAACAACAGTGCCATAAAAAGTCTAACAGGACGGAACTCCGCAATCAAGGAAGGCGCATAGATGCTCTGGACTCCCAAGCCTTCGAGAATGCGGCGTGAGCGAATTGGTAGTACAGTGGATCCGGGTATCGGGGCGTTTCAAACGTGCTACCCACCGCTTGATCCGTGGAAATGGGTGGTGGAACCCCCGGACACCACATGCTGTAGATCAGTACCTTATATATATATATATGTACATATAATTGCATTGCAACTATATACATCGGCATTGATGCATGGGTTTCCGCCTGCCATACAATAGACAAGCAACCAGGCACAGAGATGAAAGAGCTAGTGTGTTTTTAAGGAATACTGTAGTCGAGCTAATAATATTACATATAATTCTAAGAAAAAAAGACGTAACCCTATTCCTGTTTATATGTATCTGGTACATACATATCTAATATGACTGTACTTAGCAATTATTATTGTATGGCTATACTCACAAGGGGAGGTTGTAACGTTCCTGCTAAAGACTAAAGCTATTTCTTGAAATAAAAACAAAAACACCTCCTTTGAAGCATAGAGAGAAAGACTGAACGTTTAACTAGGAAGGACAAAATACGCGCACGGATTAGGTTAGATATACTTGTAACATACCTATTCATCCGTTTATGAGTTTAGAAGTAACACTAGTTCTACTGCCTATACCTATGTTTAATAGAAACGAGATAGGGGTAGGGAGATGAACGAACTGGTAGGGTCGGAGAATAGGGCTTTACTGGCTGGGATAGATACATAGTGTATATAGTCGTGCATGACTTTGCGGGTCTGTTTGGTGTAGTCTGGGTTGGGTTCATCTTTAGCAATGTGGTACGGTGAAGGATGGATGCATAGGCAGGAAGGAGATTGTGTGGGGGTGGTCTGTTTGCTTGACAACACTGTTCATGTCATTTTGAGGTGGGTAAGTAGGAAACTGCAAGGAAAGGAAACGCGAGAAAGAAAAGTCAGAAGTGGAGTCGGGCTTGAGGTCTAGTGCGTTGAATGGAAAAGTACACGGCATGTAGGGTCGTGAGGCAGTTGGTAAATGTACAATATGGCAGAAATCCATAAGCTACCTAGTTAGTTAGATTTACCAAGTTCAGAATATCGCCTACGTGTTTTTTGGGACGTGTTTAAGTAAAGACTGTATTATGAGTCTATCGTAGGGAAATCCACACCCCCAGAGAGGTGGAAGAGGGATGATTTGTACGCAAGATGGATATGTCCCATCATATGCAACCTCAATACCTAGTAACACAACAACAACTCCAACAACAACTTATTAGGGGTATATGGCAGCAATCGCCTCACACGCAACCTTGAATCTCTCCTCACTCCCCTAAATCTTCTCATCAGCCAGACTCGCGCGCCTCTCCGTCGCCATACTCGCTCGTCGCTCAATATCATGAGCCTGCGACTCCGTACCCAAATGTCCCGTCGGCAGCAGATTAAGCCTATCTTCATCCTTATCCATATTGCGGTACGTGAAGAAGAACACAATGCCCGTGACGAACGAGATAATAGCCACGCTGCCGTAGTTCCAAACGAGATGGGGGTCGTTGGTCAGCGGGGTGAAGGCCTGGGCGAGGGCGGCAGAGAAGGCGGTCGTGAAGCATTGGACGGATTGCACGAGCGAGCGCATGTTCTTGGGGGCTTTGGTGAAGGCGTATTCGAGGGTGGTGACGGAGGCGAAGATTTCTGAGATGGCGATTAGGACGTAGACACCTGTTACGGCCCAGACGTTGATGCCGGACTTGTATTTGGGGTCGTGGGTCTCGTAGTATCCGGACGTTTTGTAACTGCAAGGGGTGAGCGGCTGGTTGTTTGTTGTAGGAGGAAAGGAACTTACATGTAGTATTGGAGAACGGCGGCCCAGACCATGGCGAGGGAACCGATGATGAAGCCTGCGGTAATCTTCTTGATGGGGGTGAAATTGATGCCCGCTTTGCGCAGTGCTGGGTAGATAAAGATGTCCATGACTAGCAACTAGGTCAGTAAAACTAAGACGACTGCCGACGGCGGGACTTACTGGGCACAATGATGATGATGGCTAGCGGGTCCATGATGTTGAGAATGTCGTTGGGCGTGCCGTGCAGAGCCATGGTGGCGCACATTTGGGTCAGATTCGAGTCCATCTGTCGGTAGGCCAGCCAGAAGATCGGCACCCAAAAGAAGACACCGCAGGCGGCAAACCCACGCGCGACCTCGTCGACCCAAGCATCATCGAACCTGTACCAGGATGGCTTGCTTGCACCCAACGTGGTCGGCTTGATCTTGTTCCACATGGTTCCGTCGTTCCAGTTCCTCCATGTCTTGATAGGGTTGGCGGAGATTCCAGTGCCGAGGGCCTTGAAGAGTAGTTTGAAGGCAGGGCCGGCGACGTTGCCGGTCGGGGGAGTCAAAATGTAGAACTTCTTGCACCAGAAGAGAACTGGCAAAGCGAGAAGGAAGAAGATGGTAGGAACCAGATAGGCCAGGTAGAAGCCGATGTAGCGCTCAGCATAGGGCATAGCGAGTTGCCCAACCAATGCACCGATGTTGATGAACCAGTAGAACCAGTTGTAGATGCGGGTCGTGGTAACAGCCGGATCCACAATGACACGCTCGCCCTTGTGGGTCTCAATGCGCATCTTCTCGTGAGGAACCTGTTCCGCGATCAAGGGGGAAATATTCTGAAAGCTTGTTAGTGACGGTTTAATAATACAGAGAACAGTTTGCTCAACATACCGGTTTGAATGATCCCGTACCGAGTCCCATGATGATCATACCGAGGATGAAGGCAGCGAGAGCACTGTCGGGCTTTGCCAGAACTTTGGGCGCAGACGATGCAACCAGAATAAGATGGCCAATTTCTGCAACGATAATGGCGTAAAGAATAGTCTTGAAGCGTCCAAGATAGGTGTCGGCAATCCAAGCGCCCAGGAACGGGGTTACGTAGACCCAGAAAGCATTGAACGTCGTCAGACTGAAAGCAACCTGCTTGCCCTTTCCGAGAGCACCTGCTACGGCGTCTTCGTCGGTGTGAGGATGCAGGGCCGCTCCCGTCGGGGTGGTCAATGGCTTGGCGACGTAGTTGGAATAGACTGCAATGGTGCCATAGTAGGACATGCGCTCGCAGAGCTCGACAAAGCCAATGGTGTAGATTCTCCAGGGAATGGGAGCGGGCACACGGCGGAGAGTGGCCAGATCCTGCTCAGATGGGAATTCCTCGTCCGAGGTATCACTCCCGAGATAACTGTCCTGCATGGTAGCTTTTCCATCCACAACGGGCAGGGGACCAGTCGTGTGCTGCTCCGGGTGCCTGCGCTCTGGATCGCCGGAGCGATCCACGAGAGCCGGGTCGACCACGGCTTGCTGTGGGGCGCGTTAGCAGGTAGTCTATCTCGCCCGGTGGAAGGAGTGTGGCGAGGGAGGGTATGATGTTGTGGGCGAGTCACGTGCTTTGGGGGTAACAAGAGGGGGGAAGCAGCACTTACGAAGGTATCGTCGTCTCCAACGGGCATGATGGGCACTGTTGTCGAGGAAGATGCGGTGTCTGGTGTTGGTACCAAGGTACGGAGTGCAGTGCAGAGAAGAGGCAGCTCGAGGGAGGGGAAGCAGGCATAGGGGTGGCCGGTATTTAATCAATTCGAGTGCAGCACGCAAGATAGCACGCAAGACGGGGGTCCTGTTGCTCAAGGTCCCCATGTCGGCTCTGGCCTCCTCGAGGGGCCGCAGGGTTCGGGAGCGCGGTGTCGAGCAATGCCCGAAGCGGAAGGAGCCTGTGGCAACGTCTGGATAGCCTACTGCTCCAACGGGCAGGTCTGCATGTGAGGGATCCTGCTGGCGTTGCACAGTATCATTTCGCGGTGTCGGGCAAACATCTCACCTCCCGTAGCGCACTCGACGCGGCCAAGCCTCGGCCACGACCAAGCCTTCACTCCAGCAAAGGCAAGCTCCAGGCGAAGCTTTGCGAGGCCGCTCGCGAGACAAGAAAACGCCAGAGGCCAACCGCCAGAGGCCAAACGCCAGAGGCCAAACGCCATTCCCGCCAAACGTGCGCTCTCGGCCTGCACGTCGACGTACGTGGAGCTCGCGTTGCGGGCAGCTGCAACCAACATGTTGACTTCGCGACTTGCCGCACTGTTTACTCAAAGACCACTCTGGAAGGAGCGACACCGTCAGCAGCGGCCTATCACATGGGCAGGATTGACAAAAGACGGCACTCGGGACTCGATTTTGCCTGATGGCAATTAAGGTTGCTTGCGCCTGCCCAAGTGGGCGCTTGGCTTCGCTTGGCACCTGCTTACTTTCGCCGCACTCTTGCTGCGAAGGCCTTGGCCTCGGCGGAGACCACCACGACCCGTCGACGAGACCATCAGCATCCCACCACCGACCGCGACCTGCGACCCGGTTGGTGGATGGCCGGTTGCATGCGGCTACAGGAGGAGACATGCGATTGCTTCCCTCCCGTCAAGGTCCGTCGCGTTTGAGGGCGATCATCGGGCATTCACCGCGCGCGCGGCAAGTCGCACCAGATGCATTTGTGGGGCAACATGCTGGCACGGAGTATATACGCCCCCGTCCAGCATTCCTCAGGGTAACCCCCAGGCCCCCGCGTGACCTGGACTCCACGACTCCATGCTGGACAGGCAGACCGACCTTCACGAACATTGTCTCGATTGGCAACCCACGTCCGATTGGCTCCCTCCCTCAGATCACTGTTGGCACCTCTCTCGTGTCGATTCTCGAAGGCCGACATCTACTTTAACTTATCAGTGTCCTGCCGTCATCAATTAGCGCCCGTCGGCTAAACGTTCCCCCCGCCTTCCACCTCGCAAAATGTTTCAGTCCATCTTAGCTCAATCGCGCCAAGCGAGAGCTCCAGCCAGCAATGTAACGCGGATGTGCCGACGCAACGCCAGGGTCGCACGGCTATTTCAGCCTCCCACAAGCCTGCATGCAGCCATTCGCCGCTCCGTGTCGCCATTCCCGACTGCTTCGGCTCAAGCGCTCCTCGACGGTATTCGACGGTATCCACAGGGGAGCAGATTCTCCAATTCTCCAGTACGAGGGGGACGGCCAGGACCAACATCTAAGGCCACCTGTCCGCCAAGATCGTCGTACTTCTCTCGCCCGAGAATGCGACCAGATGCGTTGTTCTAGGGAGGAATTCTCCTCTAAGCAGCCTATCGCCAGTTCCTCCACAAATAGAATTGTATGTATGAATGGGGCAACGTTCTCTAACTGCATTAGCCCACGCCTATCTCACAGTCTCCACCACAGTCCAGCAAGGAGCCGACTGGGTGGTATCGGGTATCACAGGATCCTGGTTTTACCATCCTCCTGTATTCCAGAAGCCCGGCGCTGACACCACTTTCGTTTTAGCGGCTGATTGTGGGTGGATTGATCAGATGGAGGAGAGAAGAGACAGGTGAGGGATTCCATGCTCATTATTCGTTCATGCGATCGCCGCTGCGAGCTGCATCCTTTCTTTGACAACTTGGCAAGCGCCCCCCTTTGTATTCCCTTACATGCAGCGCCACTATCTCCGAGACTATGTACAGCAATGCGTTCCAGGCCTGTGGTGTTCCGTTACCCCAGTCGAGCACTGCTCTATCCGAAACCTCGACTACCGCCATCGCTCTCATGAAGCCATGACTGGCAACTACATGTTTTCCTTCGTAACAGCCTGCAGACGATTCATCAAATATCTATATCAACATCTATTCAGACCCTAGAGAAGTACGCCCTGAAAGGTCAAAGCATATATAAGATTTTCCACTCAACCAATGTGCACTGGTGCTGATAGCATCGCTCGCCACATACCGAAGACCACCACGAGTACTGCCACAGAAGATCAGGTAAATCAACGCTCAAAGGCCTGCCGTTCTGTCCTTCTGGAAGACTCCATCAAGCCATCCTATCCATCACCACGACTCACATAGCCGTCATCGCGCGTCGTTTTATCTCGATTACTATCCCTCACGTGCCTATTTCACAAGGGATGCAGATTTAACTTATTCTAGACTCCAATACAGTCTTCACTTGAATGTGTGAGAACGGACTTTGGCATTATGAACCCCGCCAAGTCATGAACGAAATGCGAAGTGTGATTCACTCGCCGAGATGCATTTGGCAGGGATCCTTTTCGTCGTCCCCATCACAAGCCTCACCAGCGTTACGCTATGACGGGGCTAGTATTTTCTAGGTAATAGCTTTAGTCTACAATAATTACCTTGCAGCTTCTCCGTCTTTAAATAGCTATGTGAATAGAACAACTTATAATCTATTTAGATGTTTGCTATAATAATATAGGTAGAATTAGGATTACGACTGCTGCTTAGGATTAGGTGTGATTTTGAAGATATGATTATGGTATTCCTCGCAAAATAATACTAGCAAAGTCGATCCCTTCAAATTCTCGATGTCCGGCTACTGTTTCTGTTTCCGCGACTTCATTCCCCCCATCCTCATCTCAGCACCCACCCTCCTACGTAACAGGCACAAGCGCATGCGATGGGATAGTATCCACACAGTATCGAATCAAATTGAAATCAAACAGTCTTATCTCAGTATTCCTACAGCTAGAACAAGGTTTTGCATTTGCGTCGATTCGTACACAAAATTTCAAAATTCATAGTCTTGGGTGCTGGGGGCAGGGGCTACGGGCTTGTTCTGGTTCGGCAGCTTAAGGCACCAAGGATGCCTGAGGGGTGAGTGCGGGGCCTCAGTCTTACGTAGCTTAACCACAACACTTAGCCAGAGAGTCCAGATTCAGTCCCTCAATAAACCCACCAGCAATCGCAGCCCTATGTCTTTCCGTTTCCGTGTGGTCTTCCCTTCCCAAAGATCAAACTTCGCCCACCTGCACCACCTGCATGGCTACGTACGTACGTACTGAAGACACCAACTATAGTTCCGAGACAGGTTTGTCGACGATGAATTTCTCGCCGTCCCAGAGGTCGCCGCCGGGGTAGGTGTAGTTGGGGTCGAGGGAGGTTTGGGAATACATGTCGCGGGTTGTTTCCATGCCTATTTGATGTCAGCCATCACCCCCTCTTACCCAACAAATCCCCCTGTCCTCATGAAAAGCCGAAAAACGTACCAGGCATCCCGGGCATAAAAATCTCAGGAATCTTAACTCCTGTTGGGAAGGTGGTGGGAGTGGTTGAGTTGTTGATAATGTTGAGCTGCGCACAGCTCGGGTACATCTGTGCGAGTGTACCGTCGTCGCCGGGTTTCTGGCCGGCGTTCAGGAAGCCGGACCAGATTACGTCCATGCGCATTAGGTATTGGCCTGCCGGCACCGTTGCAGGAATTTTAAACGTCATCTGAATGTTTTGTATTGAGTGTCAGTTGAGGGAGTGGGGTTTGTGGAGGGATGGACTTGGACTTGGACTGGGGGGAAGGGGAGAGGAGGGGGAACGAACGTGTGGCGGATCCCGGGTGTAGAGTTTCCAGAGTACGGGGGAGGTGGGCGTGCTGGTTAGTCCGACGGTGTGGATCTTGACCCAGTCGCCTGTGCCGTCGTAGGTGGTGATGTTTTGGCCGGAGGGGACGCGGGAGAGGTGGACTAGAAGAGGGCCTGGAAGCTAGATATTAGATCTAAGAAGCTAGGAATGGAGAAATGAAGTCGGTATACCTGGGTGGTTGAAGTCCTGTACTCGTCAGTCAGTATTGTGTACGTTATAGTCAAAGGTCAACCCCTTTTCTTTTCTCTCCCCCTATACGTACCTGATACCACCCATCCTCATGATAACACGTCCCCTTCCCATCAGGACAGTTTTCAAACTGATCTGGCTTCCATTCCGCGGGCTCGCTCCGCTGCTGCGCGATCTCGAGTTCATCGCCGGCATGCACAGTCAGAACCTCGGTTGAGGACGCGTGGGCCATGTTGTCGCGTCCGCAGCGGATCGATTCGGGCCGGTCGATGGAGTAGGTTGGCCAGTTGTAGTAGCGGCCTAGGAAGTTGGAGAGATAATAGGCTTGTTCGTCGTAGGGGGAGGTTTTGTTTCTAGGGGTGAGGTTAGTGCGGGTTAGTAGGAGATGAGGGGGTAAGGGGTATGGAGAGAGATAGATGACCTAAGGTAGAGGGAGTTTGGATGGAAGAATGAGGGGCGAGAGGGGTGGTTGGAAAGGAGATACACAGCAAGTTCAAAAGTCATGACATATGAGGAAAAGGAGTTACTCGAAGTGTGGGAAATTAGGCAAGTGGCGTAAGTGTAAATCATCAAGGAGTGGGAAAGTTACTCAAGGAGTGGAAAGGTAGGTGGTTAATAGGTGGAATACAAAACAAATTTTCCAAGGAATGGGAGGAAAAGTAAAGACCATGGGGTGAAGAAGGGGGCGGTACCGGATGTATTGGAGTGGATTCTTCCACTCATTGTTGTGCTTTACGCGGACGAACGTGACTGGGATCGGTTAGCTGGGGGCATGAATTGGCATGGCTTGGGTGTAGTACAGTGGGCTTCTGTCAATGAAGCCACGGCGGTAAGAGCCGCCAGGAATAGTAAGCACGTCATGCTTCGATGTGGAATGTACACTCGAGGGTTGGGAGACTGGCTACGGTTCTGTGAACTAAACAGATCAGCGGTCTTAACAGACGAGGTCGGATTAAGACTTTTATACAACACCGTCTAAAGTAGTCTTACGCATGTCACGCCGTCTGATCTAGGTTGAGAGGACGCCCCATTTCCTGGAACGCCCAAATTGATGTTTGCTCTGAACCCGGGACCACATTCCAAATCAGGGCGCGAGCGAATCTAATGCAATATGAAGATCGCCCGAGGGAACTGAAACAATTGCCTACTGTGAAGTGTTGCGTGATTGTTTAGTGGTAACACATTTGCAGGCCTTCATTTAGAGGCTATTAGCATCGCTAGTGGTTCGTGGAGGATATTAAACATCGGTGTATCAGAATAAACCAGGGAAGAAAACCGCGCAATACAGGGTCCGTCGTTCATAGCCTGATTTTGGGGCACGAATGGGACCCATGCTGCCGTCTACTCATCGTGAACTTTCTCTTGAAATGTTTGTCTCGTGGCATGAAGAGCCCCACTTCGATGCTTAACGCAGTTGGATGCGTTTTAGCCGGATATAGTAGAGAAAGCTCCGCAGGCAGCCCAATCGTATTTCCCCGCAAAATGATGGTCGTTAGGCGTGCCGTGCCGAGATAAGTGTTGCTCGGGAAGGGGACTAGTGGCGACATTGAGGTTGAGGTTGGGCATGGTTTCTGGCAAAAAACAGGGTAAAGGGTAGGGGATCGAGCTACGGGAAGGTCGTGGTTAGCCGCTACCAAATCATGCTACCTTTTAATATTCGTCTCTTGAAAAGGCATGTGATTTTGAGATGCTCATTGCGAACCAGAGGAAAAAATATCGCACGAAACGTTTCTAGAAGCAAAGAATGAAATTATTTTCATACCCGGACCTCATTCCGCACAGATTGTGGCAGTGCTGTGGCACAGCAGAGATGTAAGCGCTATAACTACTCGTAAACAACTAAGTCACTTCGGTCAATCGCCATCAACACTCTAGCACGACACCCTCCACCACCACTTTCAAGGTCCTATTCACTCGCAGCGATGCAAACACCTGAGTTCAACGCACCAGTGGACCCTCAAGTCGAAAGCAAGTTTTTCGTCGTCCCGGCCGAAATACGTCGTGCGATCTACGTCGACCTGATTCCGGATAGGATCCACATTACCCTACGCGCGGATAGGCTTCTATTATCACCATGCGTGCAAATTGAAGGGGACGCAGACCCTGATTGTGATAATCGTCGATCGCATAAGAATACGATGGAGTCGGATCTCCCCTTCACCGCTCGTTTGGCGTCC
The DNA here is from genome assembly GCA_002105025.1 of Clohesyomyces aquaticus. Taxonomy (NCBI): domain Eukaryota; kingdom Fungi; phylum Ascomycota; class Dothideomycetes; order Pleosporales; family Lindgomycetaceae; genus Clohesyomyces; species Clohesyomyces aquaticus. Next base: position 78,225 of record MCFA01000101.1, on the reverse strand, counting down.
CCGTGGGGTGAGCACTAGAGATGTGAAGAATCAGCGTTACGAAAATATGAGAGAAGATCTGAATCTGGCTTGACGCAACTTCACCTCGTATGTAAGCGCATGTAAGTCGTTGATGGACTGAGCGTTGTGTCGGTGATCCTGATGAGCGTCCAGGTTTATCGATTACGCAGAATGGATGGCCGAGATTTCTGCATTGCATATCAACAACATCAACACTCTCAAATTCGTCATTTCCCAGTTTGTTGCCCTTTGCCCTGGACCGGACCCCACCTTCTCACTCTGTAGAAGAGTGCTACAAACCCTCCGGGAACTGGACATCAGTCTAAGGCTTCCGATACTCAGCTATACGTCAACCTTTGATCAGAATCCGGAATTGAAGAAATTCCTAAGTTCTGCGTCTCAATCGTCCGCGGATATCTTAGATGCGACTTCTACCAAAATACCCCCCGCCGTCCAACATTTAGGCAAATTGAGGAGGCTTCGTATATGGCTTGATCACATTGAGGCTTACTGCGGCTGGACTGTTATCAATGAGCGTGCTGCTCTAGCTCCACTCGAACCACTTGGCGATATCCCCAATCTGTGTGTTTCTGTCAATCTTCCCAAGCTTCATCCCAGGCGCGATAGTGCGGAAATGCACTTCACTGAAAACAGCCCACCATCAAAGCTTGCCATAATTCGGAGATACCGCCAGCGATATCATTGCGTTACACTCAGAGACGGGAGACACATGGTGGAGAGACGGGCAGATTTTCCGCAACTCTCCTGGCTTACGGCGTATAACGAGTGCTCTGAAAGTGACCTTGCAGAACTTGGGCTTTTAAAATCTGATATCGGAACGGTTGAGGAGATTGAAGAAATGGAAAGAACAGCGTGGCAGAGAGGGGTCAATCTATCCCAGGTATATAGGGATTTGAATCCATTTTGTGAGTCATGTCTGCCTTAGTTTCTCGCTAATGACATTTTTGCGTTGCAATTTCCATGCTCATAACAAACGCAATTGTCTGCCAATGATAAGATCGTACTAAGAAAAGCAATCGAAGGTTGCTTTCCTTTTCCTTTTCCTGGGTCGTGCGAATCGCGCTTTCGAGAACAACAGGAACTGGACCAATTACTTAATTAGGATATGGACGGGGCTCTGGGACGGCTCCGCTTGTGTGCCCTTGACTATGTACAAGTTATGGGTACGGTGGTAATTGTACTATTTCTAAGCTTTCTCCTTCTGTTTTTTATCCATGTTCAGGTAGAAGAGAAGAACATTTGCTTTCTGTGTTATCTACAAAACTCTGAGGTAGTTGTGTAGTGAAATCCCAACTGGCAATGATTATAGCTGATTTTTATGCGATTTTAAGCAGAGGGTTGAATTCGATTTCTGACTTTATTAAGTTTGCGGCTTTCTGAGCAGGCGATAGTTATATAGACAAGGAGAAACTGCAAGGCTTGGCTTATAAAATTCGTCAAGAAATACTAGCCCATTTGTACTTTCTCCCAGCGCAAAGGTGGTGTTCCTCGTATTCAGCTGTCCAGAACCGAGAACACGTCTACGCCGCTTGAGATTCTCGACGAAGCGCCCACTCGACTAACGGCGCTTATATAACACGCCACTCTTCAGAACATGTGGAATGCGTGTCACAAGGCGGATTCTGCAACTTCTTATCGGCCTTTCTAGACGAGTGTACCCAAGTCACAGACCTCGTACATCAACTGCCAGCCCCGAGGTCGGAAGCCATACAACGCGTTAAAGCCTTTTTAACCGTCTTTCAGGGACCTTGCAATCAACCTGGCGGGGAATTAGCTCCTCTGCACCCAAGATGGCATTTCGACTCATTCACCGCATGTTCGTCATTTCCCTTGGCGTACTCTCAGCCGTGTGCGCGATACCTAAAGACGACTTTCCATACGCGCTTACGTTCGGACCAACAATGATAACGGCCTCTCAGTGGAGATCGCCTGGAGATATCAAAGCCATCATCTTCACAGGTGGCCATGACTACATTTCCTATTTCAACGATGCAATCGCGAACAGTGGAAAACGTTTCTCAGTTGACGGGAAAAGAATGGCGAGTGACGGCGATGTTACACCTCCCCCAGAAATTCACGACATGCTTGCAGTGACTTCGATATTTCGAAATGAGATCGGCCGTCTGAGTCGGAATATCAGCGCAACATCCAAGCTAGGCCACGAACCGCAGTACTCCTCTGTATTCTACCCACGTTTTCTGAACTACTCGCCTCAATCTGCCATCTACAGTGCCGTGTTTTACGAAGGCTCTTTAAATGAGAAAATGCCAAGCAAATACGGTTTTCTAGGATCCACCGCCGCCTTTGCCTATGGACTTGACAATTGTACGAATTGCGGTCAAACGGACTCGAAATGCGTCCCCGAAGATGACTGCGAGGATCTTATCTATGTTATCGAGTACCAGAAATAGTACATCTATGTCAGCATTCACGGCGTTTATTGGAGTACCAGACCTTCCCAGTCACCGGAGGAAGGTTTTCGCAAGATTTCGGGGAGGAAAGTGGAAGGAAGATGCGAGAGGTGAGCCTAAACCTGCATTAAAGCTCAGTTTCAACCTGAAGCTGACTGTTGAATAGGACATTGGAAACGAAGCATACAATCTCAAATTATACGAGTTCTTGAAAAACTTCGCCGAAAAATACCTCAGTCAACCGTGGCATGGTAAGGTTGAAAATATCAATGCCATAGTCGTTTTTGGCGAAGCTTCCAAAGAGGTGGTGGCAGATCTTCAAGATCTGGCGCGGGATGCTGTGGGAATTGGCGTGGTAAAAGCCATGGATGTGATTGATCCGTTGTTGGCGGCACCATACGGAGCAGCAATGTATGCGCGGGATACGGCGATGTATCCGGAGGAGTATAGCTTCTGGCTGCGTCAGCGGAAGAGGCAGGAGATGTTGGAAAGGATGGCTGAACTCGACGAGCTGCGCCCGGGTGCAAGTGTATACTTGAGCCACAATGGTTCGTGTAGTTTGGAAGGACGCGAAATCGTGGAAAACGTTACTCGGGACAGACTTCTTGACGCCTTGTAGACACTTGGCAAATATAAATGAACTTTTGATTTAAACCAGCCACATAGCTAAGAGATTCACATTCTGCAAAATATAAGGGATTGTAGATCGCTGAGACTGGTACTCGATCCTTCACGGGGCATAATAAGAACGTGCACGGTATAGAATAGTCAATGAGCTCAATCTACATGCATTCAATGACTCAATCGGAATAGGTCCTTGCCAGTTCATGCAGAAATAATATGAAGCGTGTATTGGAGCGTTGTGAAATCTTTGCATGAGTTCTCAGCGCGATGAAGTGTAATTTGAAATGCTAGAGATGACTATGGACGGGAATTCATCGGTACCACGCCTACCATGGTACAAAATCATGGGGGCGTGGATCCCGAAACGAAAATCCCTCAACGATCCAAACTTGAAAGCGAGTGCGCTTATTGTATGTAACCATGGGAAGGGCGGGGACTGCCGCTTATTTAAAAGTACGCACAGTATCTTGCTTGTTCACAATTTTTCATCCCTCACTCCACACCGAAAATTCTCTCACATCAAGCCCGACCAGGAAACCACTCCCCAGGAGCGCACGTCTGGATATCATGGAGGAAGGAGCCTTGGGGAGGGAAGCAGTGAGGAGGGCCGGGGATCCGTCCCGGGAGAGCAGCCACAGATCCGATCGAATGGATGCGCAAATCATCACAGAAGAAGCCTTCGGGAGGTATCAGATAAGGAGGGCGGAGTGGGAAACAGACTACTGGAGCTACCGGATGAGATCGGGGGACTCGTCTTGGGAGAACAACTACAGATCCAATCAAAGGGACGTGGGATTTATGACAGAAGAAGACTTGAGGAGGTATCAGACGATGAGGACAGATTGGGAGCAATTCTACTGGAGATATCATACGAGGAGGGACGAGTGGGACCGAATTTACCAACGCCATCAGATGAGGACGGCAGGAGAATTGTACCGGGAGACCAACCGAAGACCAAGCGTAGCCGTTGTCGATTTTCCTAGCCATATGGATGTCATCGCTATGGCAAGAGAAGTCATCAGGAGGTATCAGATGAGGAGGGCGGAGTGGGAAGAATTCTACTGGAGCAACTGCAACCAAGATAACGGGGAAGTTGTGATAGAAGAGGCTCTGACGTATTATCAGGAGAGCCGGGCAGAGTGGGAAGAAGGTTACTGGAGCTACCAGATGAGGAAGTTTGAAGCATCAGCTCGACAGAACAGTCGTAGACCAAACACGACTAGTACCACCCACTCCAGCGCAGATCTGGAAGCCAGGAGAGACGATATGATGGGGAGAACAGAGGTCCCGCCCCCTCCTCCTTATTCTGCCGGGAGGGCTTCCCCAAATCCGCCACCAACAGCTGCCGCGCACGACCCACTATTGCAGTTCCGTCGCTGGATGATCGACCTCATGGCCTTCACATTCGACGCCGATTTCGCCAAATTGAACCAAGCGCTAGGCCAATCAGCATATTCTACCGCGAGCCCGACCACGATCCTCACCGCAGATGAGCACGACAGACTTCTCGCTCTTGCCGTCTTGATCAAGGAGTTGGCGCCAAAAGCGCTCTCGGATTCTCAACCCTGGCTGACGGTGTCCTCGTCTGACCTGGAAACTATAGCAGATGCGATCATTAGACCTGCGCTCTTTCTCGGTCTTAAGCCCTCCTACATACTCGTCCTCACCAGGACCTACGCCGCACACCGGTGTGATGCAAGCAAACGCTCGCTCTCCTACATCTCGCAATGTAAGGACCCCTTCTACAGAGTATGGCGTAGTCTGGCGTGGTTAGGTCACCTCAACTCCCCCATATGGCTGCTCACGAACGACCTGTGGTCCCATGCATGCATTATCGAATCTGTGACATCGAAAGGGGACGAACGCATCATTCTTGGGGAGTCAATGGACAGATACCAGAGAGACGTCCTCGGCCTCTCATCCATAGGCTGTCATTATGATGGGTTTCTCTGCGGTCCTTATTTGGTTCGTTTGCAGAGGGCGTGTGTATCTGACGATGAGGAGAACATGATCGAAGGTGCGAGACGGTCTAGAGAACGGAAAGAAGCGACTGATAATGCTGAGAAAACTAGTGAAAGATATAACATCTAAGAATAGCGATACATAGCTTAGGTGGTTCTCCAAACGCATAGTCATGGATAGGAGAATATAAATGCATTTGCTAATTGGCTATAACCCTTGTGTATTATATCTTCTTGACCTCAGATAGTACCATTATCCTACACCCTCCCTAAACCAGTGCTAAGCCCCCTGTTCGCTCTATTCCGTGTCCCTAGTTCGGTGAAAGCTGACCACGAGCATGTTTTAACAATATATTATGAGAATAAGAGAACTTCAGTTAAATTACGAACATATCTGAAGTCCTGCGCCGAATGCACCACCAGCAACCCGACCACTCGTAATTTGCATCCCCTTTCACCAGCGTGATCTGGAAGTGGCATTTGGGCTCTCCCTGGCGTACCGGCATCTCAAGACACCTGCAATCTCCGAGCTTGGAGCCAGCTCACTTCAAAGCAGAAAGCGCATCCTGCAAGTGAAAATGCAATTTCACCCGTGTATAGGCAGTAGCTTAGGGGAGTGCCGGCGGCGGTCGACTTTGAAGAAGGTGTGTAACATCTGTGTATGGGCAGTAGGTTCTGGGCAGCTGCGCACCTACCCGGTAGCATGAAAGTAATAAAACAATGCCCGCCCGCCCTCTTCCGCTTTCTCTTCTTCGGCCGATTGAGACTCCAGATCCGTACGTATTCTCGTCCTTCTTCCTATTTCCTACCCCTGTTAGGAGTTTCGCATGCCCTCTCCCTTTCTATTCCTGTCGACAATTCCCACTTACATACAACCTTTGGTTTTCCTTTATTTCCTTCCCCTGATCCTGCTCAATTGCTCTTCCTATTGACCCTTGCCGCTCGCATATAGCCTTTACTTTCTGTTTCTTTCCTTTCCTTGATTGCTCTCCCTTTCCTTACCGTTCATTCTTTTGCTCTGGGTGCAGGAAAATCCGCTAATTTAAAGTGATGTAGGCCAGAAATCGAAAATGTCGCTTGAAGTACCCCAGCCCCAGACCTGGTGGGGGATTGGCTGCGGAGCCCTCACGGGCCAAATTCTCGAGGCAGCCTTCGGGCTTTTGAAAAATGTTTTTCTCGGCTTCGTGCTGAGATTCGAGCTCGGCCGCGCCGCGGTCGGACGGGTGGGGGGGTGGGTGGATGGGTTGGGGGAGGGGGTCGGGGACGGGAGGTTCTGCGCCGCGTTCGCCCAGGGGTTGGCGGTGGGGAGGGGTTTGGGGTATGAGGAGAGGGAGGCGTTGAGGGAGGAGGAGAGGAGGGTAGGGAGGAGCGAGGGGAGGGGGGAGGGGAAGGAGGTGGGGAGGGAGAAGGGGAAGAAGGAGGGGATGGAGGAGGGGTTGAGGCTGGGGAGGGAGGAGGGGATGAGGGCGGAGAGGGCGAGGGGTTTGGAGCTCGCCTTGTACCACGTTGAGCAGGCAAAGCGCCTTGCGGATAAGTTTACCTGAGTATTTCTTCATTCTTCCTCTAACATCCCTGCCCAAAACATCCAAAACATCTTACCTTAATACTATCATTTCGGGCCTCCTTACCCCACCTCCTCGTGGTGAGGCCTGGGATCACATCCCCAAGTGAGGGCTACGGGGTGTGATGCGAACGGGGTACAACAACTCAGCTATTCTGCCATGGACATCACAACCTCGTCCATTTCCAACATCTTTCCATCGTCACAAGATCCTCATCCTGCAATCAGCACCCGGATCTCGATCACTAATCCCTCGTCCTACAATCGTCACATGGTCCTTATGCTTCAACCGGCACTCGGATTTTGATCACCAAGACTTCGTCCCTCAATCGACTCAGGGTCCTCATCATTCCATCCGCACTTGAATTTCAACCTCCAAGCCCTCATGCTTCCAATAGCACTTAGCGTTCTTACATCTTGATTACGAGTCCTCAATTCAATCGTCACCGGGTCCTCAAATCAATCGTCACCGGGTCCTCATCCTTCAATCTGCACTTGGCTTTTGATCGCCAAGCCCCTGTCCTTCAACCAGCACTTGGAGTCCTTATATCGAGACGACGAAGTTCTGACCATTCAAAGGTCACCAGGTCATCGTTGTCCAATCCATAGTTAGACTTCGATCACCAAGCCCTTGTCCTTCATCCAACACTCGGCGTCCTTATATTTCGATAACCAAGTCCTCATTCTTCAATCAGCCTGGAGGCTGGATGTTCAGCCCTTCCGCCCTTATAGTACGACCTTCACTAAGTCCTCGTATTTGAACTTTCTATCTTTCGAATTTTGCATCTCCTCAACCTTCGACGTCCATTCCTCAATCAGCAACTTTTCAACCAAGGATCCTGGCAGAAAACTCATGTATATAGACCGTTTGTAGCGATACATTGCTTATGTAGTTCTCTCTATCCCTAGTTAATGATGTAGATGCCTATGTCAATTGATTCGCCGACCCCATCACAAGCGTTACAGGTCAAATTCTCCATCTCCAGCCCCTGCTTCCGTCAGTTGCGTCCTCATCTCAGCACCACCTACTTGAAATTGAATCTGTCAGAGCAGGCTGGCTCTGAGGAAATAGGAGGGAAACTGCGTTGATTGTGAAGTAACGAGCGAAAGCTAACTATATGCCCCCGAGCCTGCCAAGGAGCTAACTATGAACGGTCTAGCCGTAACACACCCCCCCAGCTGTAGTGAATAACAAAGCTGCCGTAACAGAATCACATGTCTTGCGACCCCAACCACACAATCTATGTCAATTCGATCAAACAGTCTCAGTTCAGTACTCGTATAAACTCATTCGATGTCGATGTTTTGCATCGTATGGACAGAATAATTCACAGCGACAAACTCGATCTCCAGTAACAATCTCCAGGTTTACGACATCCAGAAGCCATCTCGTCTCTTCCCATCTCGTCTCTTCCCATCTCGTCTCTTCCCATCTCGTCTCTTCCCATCTCGTCTCTTCCCATCTCGTCTCTTCCCATCTCCGGTCTCATATCCCACCCATAAAACAAACCTCGCCTGGCCTTGCTCATGGCCACGCCGCGTACTCATAATTCCTGTCCTATAGAGAATCATGTGTCAAATTTTCAAACCATCATCGGCGTTTTGGTTACGTGGCGTGGCCCTTTGTGGGCGAGGGCGGGACAGCAATCATCTGTAGCACGTATCTTCGCGCCCTCCCTTCCAAAAAATTCCCAATCCTGGAATACAAATACCACGCAACCCACCGGGCTGCTTGGAATGGAATGCAGTGTAACGACTGCCCCTAGATATCTAATCGCGAACAAGTGGTCGTTTATCACTTGATGTGCTCTTGTCCGATGGTATCTTCACAGCCGCAGAACTTGTATGGACGCCCACCCGGGCTGTAAATTGTGGACAGATGTACACCCAGGACAGTGTGATTTACAATGCTTAGATTTAAGTACATGCTTAGAAGCTAGTCACTACGAGACTTTGAATGAATAGATTATCTTTATCGTTATATCGTATCGCACGGGGTTGGATAAGATTACGCGCTTGGAGATCAGTAGATAGTACGTTGCGGACATCGAATTATATAGAGAGGAGAAGGATTTTGAGGGTTGAGGGCTTCCTGGTTAGAGGTAGAGGGATATGTGTGCCGTCTATAGGCGGTGCGGTGAGGGGAGTGAAGGTGAAGAAGGAATATTGAGCTAGGGCTTTGAAAGCTCATCTTTTCCTTTACGTATGCTTCGTGTCGGGTGTGAGAGGATGAGAACTATTCATAATGAGATGTGCTGGGATGGTGTGCACCTGAGGAGCTTTCTGGAGCCCTAAAACCGAGCGGGAGAGTTGGGAGAGGAGTGACGGGGAGGCGGAGGAGTTTTCTTTTTTGGATTGCTTTGGATTGGATGTCGACTTGTTATTATACGGTACTGGTTGTTGAAAGTCGTGTGAAATATGAAAGGGAGAATGAGGGGCGAGGGTTGCTGGGGCGGGTGAATTAGGGAGCTGGATACGTTAGAAGCACACCAGAAGCACAATCAAGCCGAGCCATGCAAGAAGAAAGTCTTGTCTCGTCTCATCTCGTACCGACCCAAGCTAACCCTACCGAACCGAGTAATATACGAACAAACAACGAACAAGTCAGGAGAAACATTCGACCCTGTCGCTCCGTCAGTCAGTCAAATGCAATAGTATTAATTTCCCGCACATAGCCCAGCTCGCGGCCCATAACGCCATAATGTAACTGCCTTTATTAATTAGCTATTCCTCTTTTAATTTATTTTATAAGCTCTTAGATAGCAGTCTTATCCTACCCCCTTCCTAAACACAGTGCTAAACCCCCTCTTTGCTCTACTCCCCGCCCCTATCTAGCTCCCTAAATCTCCTTGCTCTATCCTAGTACGCCTTACGCCTTACCCTTTTAATGCGCTTTTACACGCCTGTTACCGATTAGAACGGTATGAGAACAAGTTAAAATCTAACTAATACAATACAATTCAATGCAATACAAAAAGAGTTTACTCCGCCTCCCCAGGTTTTCCTCCTCTCGCAGTTCCTCCGCCCCCTACTTCCCTACGCCAACCCAGCAAACCCCACCCCTTACAAGTCCCAACCTCTTTCATGCGCTTCCCTCCAGCGAGGACCAATTAAACAGGGAGACTAGAAATATACTGTATATACTATACCATATAACGCTAGTGGTGTACTTAAGCTGAGCTATGCCAGGGAGGTAAAATAAGTTAAGAAGAAATTTCCGTCTCGTCTCGCGCCAATCGACTGACCGACCGAACCAAGTAATATATGAAGCACGCAAACAAGCAAAGATCAGTTTTTAGTGAGAATATTCGACGCAGAGAAACCAGGCAGGCATTCAAATCCAGTAGATAGTATTAATTCCCCGCACGCACCCCCCTGTCAAGCTTTGCCACAACGCCATGCTATGCACTGTACACTCCTCATCTCAATCCCCACCCCAATGTACAGGACCAGGCATTTGGCCCATAAACTTCCATCCCTCTATACACACACGCGTAATACACACACCCCCACCCTGAGCCCCATCCATCCAAGCCCAGTCAGTATACACCCACCTCTCTAAAATCCAAAAGCATCTAACAAAGAATTTGCATCCGGTTCGCTAAACTGCGTAGGCGGGGGTTTCTTCTTCTCCGCCTCTTTCACCTCATCCTCCTCCTCATCACTCTCTTCACTACTCTCCTCCTCCTCCTCCTCCTCCTCCTCCTCCTGCACCCCACCTCCCAGCACACCCCCAACATGGTCATGTTCCCTCGCCGTCGCGGGCGGCAAATCCGCAACAACCATGCTACTCCTCCTCCTAAGCAACTTCCTCGGATCAAAATCAAATTCCGTGGCAGAAGCATTCCTACCATGAGCCTGGAAGCTTTCACGCGGGATAGCAGGGGAAAGCGGGGGATGGTTTGGAATCAAGTTTATGGAGGGGGGTGCGAGAAATTCCCATGTTTTGACTATATTGATCGTTAATTTGTTTTGCCCATGGTGGATGGGGATATGAGGGGTGGCCAAGAGATAAGAGGGGAATGGGAGCATGGAGATTTCTTACCAAGATCCAGCGCCAAAACATCACACCCCATCCTCCCATACAACCCCGCCGTATGCAACACAAACTCCCACTCATCCCTCGGACTGACCATAACCGCTCCCCTCAAAGTCTGCAAACTCTTCTCTCTCAACTGCTTATACAACACCACCAGCGCCGGATCATCCGTCAAAAACAGCTTACTCTCGAAATTCGGGGTCTCGGGTGGGGAAAGCAGAGTACTCAGCGGCGTGACCAACGAGCGCACTGCATTGTCCCGACGATTCAGCATCCAATATCCCCAAGTCGCTAGCCAACGGTTTCCTTCGCGCGCGGCTTGGGGAAGGATTTTGTCGCGCAGGAAGGACCGGAGGATGGGTCCATCGTCGCCTTCATAGACGCGACACACGGCGATGGCGAGTTGGGTGTCGGAGAGTTGGTTGTGGAGGACGGAGACGGCGTCGCTGAGGTGGTCAGCTAGGAGGAAGAAGGCTGCTGCGTATTCTGTTCACCGCGTTAGCCAAAATTGGGAGAGATGGGGTGTGGACACTGACCAAATCTTCGCTTGCCCATAAGCGCATATGCGTTTTTCAATGCGGCTGTCTTCCACCGCTCTTCTTGGAAGTTGTTTTGAAGGAGTCGTTGCGTTGCGGCCTGCTCTCTGACCCAGGATGCCATTCTCCATAAACCCACCAAGACGGCTTTCTTCTTCAGGGCAAGGTAGAACAAGCTGCAGTTCACCGGATTCTTATCGTCGGTTTTGGTGTACTCATTTCGAGCAATGACTTCAAATTGTTGGCGCTATTTCGTTAGTTGCTCGTCCTGTTATCAACGGGTAAGTATAAACTTACGAGTGCAGTAAGATCCGTCATCCACATAAACATGCCGCACTCTTTCGCATGTTGCCACAGCATCCGTCCACTAAAGTGTCTCGACACAAGATCGACCAAGATATCCTGACTTCCAGAATGGAAAGCCCAAATAATTTCTCGCCACGAAATGGGGACCTGGTCGGAAGAATGCTGTCCATCTCGCAGGGCATGTTGTCTGAAGAACAGCAAAAACCGGCCTGCATTGTCGTCGATGGAACGGCGGTGCTTCTCTACCATGCCCACACACTCGATTATGTCAGCTAGATGGAACTGCTCTCGACTTGACAGCAAGGGGATTTGCGTTTTCGTGAGGTACTCGTTGAGATTGACCGCGACTTCTTCTGTTACTGTATCCGGCTCACCGTCGTCGGAAAAGTCTGCATAAGACGAATGCATCTCCTTTCGAGAAGCAGTCATATGAGACTATGCAGCGTCAGTTACAATCACACCACTCTTTTGTCTATTCAACCTACCTCTACGCTCTCGGAGAAGTCTTCAGACGAAAATCCAAGGAAACTATCCAACTCATCACCATCGGTAAAGAATTTCAGCTTCTGGTATAACCGTATCAAAATCCGTTGAACAAGAAGCAGCTTCCCGGACAACACGCATTGTGACAGCAGCTGGGGGTGATATATCGGCAAAGGACCATTTAGACGGCTGACAGCGGTGAAGATATCAAGGGCAGCAGTTTTGCGAGCTAACATTCGCAGGCTTGGGAACAGGCCTTCTGAAACCTCCACACGTTCATCCTGAATGAAGAGCTGGTTGCCAGCGCCGATGACGAGATTACCACTTCCAAGCCACACAGAGTCTCCGATGGGGTGAGGTGTGATATCCCTAATGCGCACGTGACGGATAGGCACCCACGAGGGACCAGCATTTAGATAATCATATCGGAGCTGCGCGTAGATGACCACGCGATGAGGAAAGCCCACAGCGAGAATGGACTGGTTATCCGGAGTTGAGGACCAATCGAGGTCCTGAATGAATCCGCTGCCTTCGAATGTTTCCTCGTACTCCAGCTGCTCGCTTCTTGTATTCCAGATGGTCAAGGTCGTCTTCTCGGCATTTACCAATGCGGCTTTCCGTATCGATGTTCCGCTGGCGAGTGAGGGATTCGAGATGCCAGTATCAACCCTTGATGTTTCGAGCCAGTCGATCTTTCCTTTAGCTTGGTTCACCCTCGCCGTCCAGGATCTGATGATTCCGGATTTGGTGTACGAAATCGCAATATCGCGCGCAAAGGTATCAAGAAAGCCTGAGATAACTGGAGAAGTGCCAGCAGGATCAACAGGTAGCACGTAAGCAAGATCATCGCCAGATCCAAGGTCGAAAGTAGCGAACTGTTCCATCGAGATCTCCGGATGCCCATTAGTATAAGTCCCATTGGTGTGCGGTGTAGTGGTGGAGAGTTTGCGACCAGTGGTGGGGTCACGGTCTGGGGGAGGTAGTCGAAGCTCCCAGGCGATGCCTTTGAACTCGGAGCTGATTGTTGCAACATGCACGACCCTGCCACCAGCTTCAGTCTCAGGTATAAGAATTAGGCAGAGCGGTTTTCCGGCCAATTGGTAAGCGCATCGGGCAACCTCAACAGCCATCGGGCCCCGGGTATCCCAAAGAGAGATCTCCTCGTGGTGCAGGAAGACGACAAAGTCACCTTCGTGAAGCAGCCATGTCCGGTGGATGTGTTCTGTGACCTTGACCGTGCTGTGGCGATGGATCGTCATTCCCAACTCGGTAGCTCTTTGCACCCAGACAATGCACTCATCCGCCACAGTCCTTGAGACCAAAGCCCGTCCACTCGCGGTACGGTTGACCTTCTTAATAGCATGCGAATGTCCTGTCCAGACAGTTTTACGTTGGATACGCTGAGTCTGCGGCGAAGGGTCGAAGAAATAGTCGATTCGAGACTCTAGCCACTCTAGCCGTCCGTCGAAATGATGCGATAGCAGTGTGAAGACAGAATCTGGCTTGTCGCCGCAAAAGGGGTAGAATTGAACATTGTCCTGCAAGCCGCTGGCGCCCTTTGCAAAATGAAAATGTAAGCCATCGACGTGCGCAATATTGAACACATCTGACGTCTTCTTGACCTTGGCGCCGATGTTCTCAAAGCCCCAGGCCGACATGTTGCCTCGATCATCCAGCACGACGCAAATCTCAGGATTCCGGTTGGCGACTGCGATGAGATGGGTCAAGGCGACCTGGTCTTTCTCGTCGTTGGACGCCTGTTGCACAGCTCTTTCTGCCGCGTGCGTAAAGTATTTCCCATCGATGAAGAAGGCATATCTCTTGCTGGACTGCTGGTCCAGGGGTATTGAACGAGGCTTTATCGACTCGAAGAGATCCACCTCGGCCCACAGATTCAGCCCGCCCAGGCCATGCCCCTCGCCTGCTACCCACACGCGCACTTTGTTGTCGGCACAAATTGTGTACAGCACGTTGTCCGCCGACTGGTCCTTGTGGAACGGGAGTCGCCAATGTATTCCCGTAATCGGCATCGGATGAGGAAGGTAGGAGTAGTCGAAGCTCTGGTCCGCAGAGCCAAACGCTCGTCGTCGCCATATCTTGAGGAGTCTGTCGTACGTGCCGGTCGATGCGATCATCTCGGCGTCGGGTGAGAACTGCGCAAACTTGACGGGATTGGCAAGCTGCTTCGCCCATATTTTCTCTATCGCGTTATGTGTATTGAAGAGGGTGAGGGATGCGCTTCCGACCAGCAATTCGTCCGCTAGGCCCCACGAGAGGGTCGTTATCGCATCGTCCGGGTCAGGCAGGGGCTCGCTGCCTTGCAACGACCACTAAAAGCGCATCAGCCCATGCTCGAGAAACGGTGCGGAGAAGCCCACCTTGACATGGCCTTCCTCATGCCCGTATGGCTGGTATATGTACACGAATCGCGTCGAACACGTCGCAAGCTTGCCGGTCTCGGGGTCAAAGGCGACAGCTTCGAGCTCTGTCTCTTCGTCGATGTAGATGGTTTGGAGCACGTGGTTCGGGCGGTCGAGGATGATGAGGGCATTGCCGGATATGTAGGCCTGTGGGAGTCGATGTCATTGTATATTCATTAACGGGGGTCAATGTGGGCCTACTATGATCTCGCTGTCTTCCCACAGGCCATGGGCGACGGCTTGCAGCTTCGCCTGCGGACGACCTGGGAGAATGCCGCGCATGTGGGTGAGGGGAGGGTGGCGAGTTACCGGTGCAGCATGGTATGAGGAGGGGTGCAGTATCTATCAATCCGTGCTCGGCGCGACACGCGTCCTATGGCCTCTGTCTTGAACCGTCGACGCGAACATGTGAAGTGAATTGATTCGGAAAGCTCACGAGCACGGGCCACGTGGTGAGATTCCGAGCTGCAGATGTCAATGACGGCGATCGACAGTCGAGCACCGCAAAACCCACACCACGACGAGCAGTCGATGGGGAGGGGCAGAAGGATGCCGGAATATCACGTAAATTCATTCTCCAGCGATAACGGCCTCCAAAAAGCAATCTGCGAACGCCTGCAGGCTCTGGTCTAATGCAAGCCACCTGCATCCAATCCCAACCTTTCGGCTCCTTATGTCAGCATCGGCCCGAACATTTCGGCATCGAGTCTTGTCATGTGACCTTAGCTACCCTCCCCCCTTTTTAGCTGCTCTTTGCGCGGCCGTAATATCCCAAATTCCGTCATACATATCATCATCTTTCCGGTCGTAACAGTCCGTTATGACATTGACCGGGAAAGCGTCCCTGAGACCGGGCCTGCCCCTCCATCGCCCTTCCAGCTGATCTCCACCACAATAGCCCTTGCGTCCCTCTTCTTCTTCCTCAGTACTATTGATCCTTCCAGAGTAGCTCCCGACTTAAATTTCTTCCCCCTGTCTTGCTCTCCGATGAGTAGAACTGCCTGATGCCAATGCGTAGAAGTCCCAAAAGGTCCAGTGGTGAACGCCACCCCCTCCTCTCCATTCTTCCCCCAAGCTACAGCATCCACCTTCTCCGGATTAGAGTTGGATCTCGGTGGAACGAAATATGTATCGAACCATATGGCAAACGCATCCAGCGATTCGATATCCCGGTCCAGCTTGATTGAGAACGGGGCCGTGAACTCGAGTTGCTTGACCGTGATGCTCATGATGTCGAGTGTGTAGAAAGGTGGAGCAGAACCGCATATCGCCTTCTCAGGGACATCGAAGACGCCGATATCCCGCTCGTTGAGCATCTCGATGGGAATCATGGCCGACATGTTGAATCCGTAGACGTCCTTCCAGAATGCAGTGCCGTTGCTCGCGTCGATGAACTCTTTGTCGGAAATGGGCGCGACTTGCAGAGTGCAGTGGCTTGGAAATATCAATCCGCCGTCTTTGAGAAACAGGTCGCGTGCGACGAGAACCGAGTCCAGCATGCCTTCGTACAGGAGAGCATATCCCATCCATTCGGAGACAATGATGTCGACGGGCTTGTTGTTGCCAATGATAGATTGTACATTGAAGCTCTCAATCTTTCCTTGGATCACGGTGATTATGTCCTGGAATCCATTTGCGGTGACGATATCCCGCGCCTTCAGAGCGATGTCGGAGAAGTCAACTGCAAACACCTTCGCAGCTCCGGCGCGCGCGCAGAACATAGACAGAATACCTGTTCCGCAACCCACATCGAGGACAGTTTTGCCTTTGAAGAGATCCGGGTGCCCTTCAATGAACTTGCGATATCCGTCGGTTCGCACTGTATCTTGGATCATCTCCCGGTGAATACCAGAGCGTTTGTACGAATCGAAGTAGCCGGAATCGCCGTCGCCGAAAGTCACAGGCTCCACCTCAGTCTGCAGGACTTCGCCCTTCTGCGCCTCAAAGTCCTCGTAGCTTGCCGCAGGTTTCTCCAGTTCAGGCAGTACATCGCCAAGACTGTACAAGAGCGCATCATCCGGATCTGTCGGCTGCAGAAGCTTGTCATTAGCAAGTGTCTCCTTGGTAATCGTGATAGTCTTTGGATCAGTGCCCTTCTTTGTTTCCAGACGCAAGTAGTTGATCAGCTTGAAGAGTCCCAGATCGTCGCCATCTAAAGTGCGCTCAGCGTGTGCTTCCGCGCAAAACAAATACGCGACTGACCTGCCATGGCCTCCTTGATGGCTGTGTGGATATCGAACCCATGCTCTTTTGAACAGTGATTTACTAGCGCGGGGACTAGATCGAATTCATCCATGCAGAAGAGACATTTGAAAACTTCTACGTCGGGCTCGGAGACGTCTTCCACGATGCTGCCAGCCGAGCTAGCTGATGATGATGTATCTGACATTATGGACTCTTGAGGAAAGTTAGAATTTGCCCAAAGGCCAGTTGAACGTGATGCAATCAATGCGGAGGGTTTTCGGGGAGAGTGAAAAGTTAAAATAGGAAGTGGTGTACTGTGGGATTGCGGGGCTGGTTGACCCCGCCTTCCGTGCAAAAACTCAACACCAACATCGCGTCACGACCACGAATGCCTGTACGAAGCACCTGCTAGTGTTTTTGCCCCCGTTCAATTTCTAAGATTATTAGAGCCTTTGGGCAGAGAGCCCGATCTTATTTTTACCTTTATCAATTTAGCAGCTGCCTTAATAGATCACACCTAATTTATTTGTATAGCTATATGCATATGGAGGAGCCGTAAGACTAATACTGAAGGCTAATGATTTCCTGGAGAGATACTTGATCCTTTGTCTTCTAACGATCCCAGTCCCTTCAGGTATGTAGCCTTATAGAAGTAGCCAGAGTGTTTAGAATCATGACGACAAAGGAAATGATTGGTTTTGGGGTTTGTAATTTGATATTTCTAAACTGTTGAGCCGACAAAGCATCTATATGAACATATAAACACCAAAAATGGGTAGTTCGGCTAAATCAAAGCCCTCCCTGATCCTACCAAATGATGACTAATTACAATCCCTCAAAGTCTACCCAATGAGAATACATGAAAATCAATTTGAGTTTTGCAAACAAAAACTATACGCCCAAACTCTCTCCTAATCCTCCAAATGACAACAATTTCGACAAAATCTACGGAGACGGAAGAATGTCTCCGTCATGCTAGTTGTCCAAGGAAGTCAAAGATTTCAACAGGCCACGCTCTCGAAACGAAGCCTTACATCCATCGCCTACTCCCTCGTCGTCTCAACTTCGTTCCAATACATTCGTTCCTTAATACTCGCTGCCACCAGACGAGGCCGCCTCATCCTCCGAATCAGCGATCTCGGCCTCCTCATTCGCCTTGCCCGGCTCATGTACCGACATGCCGGTGAATGCAGTGGAATCGTTGACAGCAGTGGTGGCATCCGTCAAGTGCGTGGGATGGGTGGTGTCGCCTTCGGTCGCCTCAGTGTCAACTACCTTGCCTCCATCGGAGCCTTTCCGGCGCTTCTCTGGGTGATCCTCTGTGTCGCCCTCGTCGTCCTCCTCAACCCGCTTGCGCTTGGATGGCTTCGAGGTCTCTGGATGGGTTTCGGGCTGGGTCTCGGGAGGGGGAGTAGAGCCTTTGTGACGCTTTCCTGAATATTCTACGGCGTCATCATCTTTCACATCACCTGAGCCGCGCTTGCGCTTGGTGGCCTTGGGCAGTTTCGCAGCCGCCGTCTTGGGAGTGGTAGCATCCGCCGCGGTCGCCTTCGCCTTGCCCTTGCCCTTCTTTGTCTCGGTGTCGTTGTCGTCGGGCTCATCATCGGTGTCGGTGGCGAGCTTTCCGACAGGGATCTCGCGAGCAAATTCGGTCTGGGAAAGCGCATTCTTGGGCTTGAGAGCCTTGGGCAAGAACGTCTGGCCGTTCTTTTGCAAATCCACGAACTTTTTGGCTTGTTCACGCCAATCCTTGATGCCCATTTTCCTTTCACCGTTGCTTTTCAGCGGCCAAGGCTTGTTCAATCGGCCCACACCCCGCTTCCATGGCTCGAATGAATCCCGGTCAGCCATGGACTGAACTGCGGTTTCGGTTCGCTTCCCAGCCTTGTGGTTCCATTTCGCGCGAGCCTCATTCACGAGCCGGGTTGCCTCCTTGATTTTTGGGTCCCGGTATGTGTCGATGAGTCCCCGCTCGGCGATCTGGCGGTTGAAGTGACCCCGGAGGGCTTGCATCTCCTGAAGTACCCATTCAATACGGATGTCCCGCTTGCTGTAGTTCTTTGAATTTCGGCTGGTGATCTGGTGATGCCATTTGTTGTAGGCCTCGACTTTATTTTTGTCGTTGATGTCCCATCCACCGGCATGCTTCTCGTCGCCAAATTTGTCCCACGTTTCGCCCCACTTGTATATTGAGAGGGCTTTATGAGTCCCAAGGTCAAAGGCACGCATGACGAACTTCGGATATGCCCACTGACGGAGGCCCTTTTTAACATCCCTATACCATGCTCCCGGCCAGGCGGTGGTGACGCTGTCGTCCTTGATCCATAAGGCGTCGCTCTTTGGAGCCGTTGGGATAATGTGGGAATATGCCGGAAGGAAGTACTTCAGCTTTTCTCCGTCGCACGTATTCGGCCTAGTAATTGGCAAGTTGTCTGGCTGATTGTATACGCGACCGTTAGGTAGTTTATACTGGAAGTTGGCTTGCCATCGACCAGCCATGGGCCCGTCCGTGATCTGCTCGTGTGTCTCCCAATAATTGAGGATTGGTTGACCGGGATCCAATGTAGGTGCGGCCGCGGATGAAGGATTGGTGACCTTGTTCTCATCCCGCAGCACGTTCTTCAAGTTCACAGTGATGGGCTGGTGTCGAACCTTCTTCGTAGTTTCGTCGTCGGCACCATCTTTGTCGCCATTCTTATTGCCGTCCTCTTCACCTTCGCCACCTTCGTTGCCTGCGTCTGACTCCGAGTAGTGGAAGTCTTCAAAGTCTAGCTCGTCGAGCTTATCCGCATAACGGTCCATCACATCCGCGATGGGCTCGAACTCAACCTGGTCGTAGCCAGCACTCCGAATGTTATCGAAGATCTCGTTTGTACGCCAGTTGAGAGACAGCATCCGCTTAGCATGCACCGAGAAGAGTTTCACCTGACCCTTCAACAACTTCTCACCATTCACTCCATTGATGACATCACAGAGCTCCTGGAAAATGCCTTCGGCAGGGCCAACCGGTGCCTTGGGCTTTGAAGTTACTTTGTTCTTGGTCGATTTCGAGGTAGGAAGATCCCACGGGCTACCACCGTTGATTGGAGTGATCTTCAAGGGGGCGTTCGCATCGGCCAGGGTAGCATCCAACGTTGCCTCATCGATGAGCCAGCCACGGGCCTGAAAGACTGCAAGGCGACGCTCTGTAGTGTGGTGGTTGTTAAGAACATCCTGCATATCTGCAACCGTGACTGCTTTTCGGTTGTTGGCGATGTTTACGGAGGCAACCATCGCAAGTCGGAATGCAATGTGCTCCTCAAAGTCTCGAGCGGTGCTTTCGGGATCCTTGTTGGGTGTGGAGGTGGCAAGGTCTTCATTCTCATCCAGGCCAAGGGGGTCCGATACTAAACCAGAGACCAAGTCCAGCGTAACCTTTGACGGTTCAATACCACCCTCGTCCTTTTCGCCTTCATGGATGACACCAGTGGCAGCGGGACCATCGTCCATATCCGTATCTTCATCATCTTCCGCGGCCGGGCTATCTTCAGCAGAAGACTCGTCGACAAACTCTGGCAGCGGGGCTTGAGTCTTCCAACCACTCGGGCTGGCCTCTGGGGCTGCTGCTTCTGCGTCCAGAGACTGAAGCAATTGCTTGTCGTTACTCATTTTGCGGGGGTTTGTGTCGATAGACAAATAAATATTTTGTGTTGTGCCATGCGTGGATGGTTGTATCATACAGAGTGGTGTGCAAGTGTTGCAAATGGTGCAGATGAGAATGCGAGGACGGGTACAGTCTTATATAGGCTGCAGACAGGAACAGACAGGTGACGAGAGAGCGAACGGACGGAACACTGCGCGTGGCGTTGTGCAGCGAAGATACGTGCAGAGGTTTCGCTCGCGGCTAGAAGAGAAGCGGACGGAAACGGGTTCGCGTAGCGTATGGAAGGTGACTGATGAACAGAGAGCCAGGAACCGGATTTGAATGCAGAGCCGGAACTGCGAGCCGCAAACGCGGGACTGGTGCCAGCGACCCTGCGAGCGACGGCGGTTCCGAGGTGGAAGAGTTGGAAAACCAAGGCTGAGTCGCCGTCAGGCAGCCGTGGAGAGGACGTGTATACGATGGATAAGATAAATATGAATATAAGGTGACCAAGACGTCAAGGGAGACGATGCAACCGATGAGCCGGTCTAGGAGAATTTCTGGTCTGAATTTCGGTAGAAGATGGGTTGTGAGTGTAGAATGCAGGCCAAGCAGTTGAAATGCAACAGTGTAAGGACGACAGAGGAAATTTTACATTGTGATTACACAAATAGATCACCAGAGTTGAAGGTGAAGTCGAGGTGGTGTGTGATCAAGCCTTCGCCAAGAAAATTCGAGAGCGTGGTGGACATATAAAAGTGAGAGCACGATCTAGAAAACATCGACGTCACTGTCAAATCAGCGGCCAACTGATGGTAATGCTTCTAGATTCTTCACTGACCCTTAGATGAGAGGGAACCGTGGCCGGAGGAACCCAATGTGCCGAGTTGTAAACCAGTCCAGTCTCCTCGGGGTACCGCCGTGTCCAAACGCCCGTCAGCCATCATGGAGTTTCCCGGGAGGTAGCTTTCTAATGCCATGTCGGAGTTTCGTAATAAATGGGAGATTCTCTGATACCTTTCACGCTCTTATCCTCTCCAGGGTGCCGACTTGTCCCATATTGGATTGCTCAGAGGTGCACAACAATCGTCGCTACCTCCATCCTCGACTGATTGCTCGATTTTATCGACAGCAAGCGCTTCAGTCTACCTCGGTGGCTTCGATCGATACATCCTCGGTTGTCGGTCGAAGTAAGGCCAACTGCATGGCAATCGAAGTCCTTGTAGAGCTCGAAGTTAATGTTTGCAAAGAATTGTGGATGACGATTGAAGTTCGGCACCGCGTCTATCGTTCCAATTAATTGTGCAGAGTATGACATAGCTGTTAGATGTGCTGATAACGATCGCCGAACAACACTCGAGCCGATATCCATACTTGCGAACGTTTGCCAAACCATGGGGACGCCGGGTAGCGGGCCGAAAATCGCCTGTGTGTCAGGATTCGAGCAGTCCCACCACATCGTTGTCAATCAAAAGTTTCTCTTTTCCGGGTTTAGACAGAAATAATCAGTTAATTCTCGTTTTGATGTATCACAGATAGATGGTTATTAGTGCTGAGCCCATTCCGAGGTTGGAGCTTACCTGGGCACGGACCTCTTCGTTCGGTCCAGCAACGGTGGAACACAAATGCTTCTGCCTAGAGGAACACGACCAACAAGAAAACACCAGAACACCTCGATAACGAAACAAATTATGCCAGCGGAGGGACAAAATGAGTGTTAATTTACACACCCTCGACAGTGATATGCTGTACGAGATTCTAGTCCTCTGCCCCAATCTTAAAGCTTTATCCTCCCTCATTCTTACTCATCCCGCTGTCTTCAATGTCTTCTCAAGCCGCCGACGCCTCATTCTCCGAATCGTCTTCAAAAGACAGATCTTCCACGAAAACCGCGGAAAATCCTATGTCGCTCCGCAGGCCGACGCCGTGAACAAACGAGTGGAAAATATTATCAATCCGATTGACGCTGTGGGGCTTCGGGAGGCATTATGGCCACGAGTCGAGCGCATCCTTTATAGCCCAACGGAACATTGGACGTCGAAGTATGCAACAGCCATGCTTGCTAGCTACCACAGTGCAGACCTCCAGGACGAAGCCCTTGAATTTGCGATGCGTACTATGGTTGTGTTATTGAGAACGCGTCCTTTCTTCGACGATGGCCCTTGCGCCTTCGCCGCTGCGGTCTCTCGGACTTATATGGCGGCAAAGATGCCTGACAAAGCAATCGAGCTACAAGAGACATTATTCCGTCGCCTAGTTCCTCGATATCCACAGCATAACCGTTGGGCGAAGCAGCTGGTCACGGCTTACGCAAAAACTGGACATTCTGATCGAGTGCTTCCTCTTCAAATCAAATGCTGGGAAGAATACAGCAAAGTCAACGGCCCTAGAAACGAGGTGACCTTGTATTGGGCGCGAGAGGCCATTCGCGAATACAAACGTCAGGACCAGAATCAAAAGGCGATAGAATTCCACCAGAGGGTCAGAAGCACGCTCGATCCAAAGACGGACACTTATATCGCTTGGTCGCGGCAACTAATCCACATGTATCAACGAGAGAAGCAACATGCTGCGGTATTGTCCGTTACCGAAGAAGTTTGGCGACATATGGACCCCGAAACGACAGGTTATAGAGCATGGATGGCGCAGCTTGGCCAAATTTATGTGAACATGGGGAGGCTCGAGGATTCGATCACGGTCTATGAAGCTGCCTGGGAGGCCATCAAACAGCGTTTGATTGAGAAACCAAACGATAATCATTGGAAGTGGGAAGCCAAAGGAGCGGGTCGTGTCCTGGCGAAGGCATACGATCGAAACCAACGGCAGGTTGATGCACTTACAGTATTGAGCGAGTTATTTAGCTCTATTAGCTAGTCTGCTACTATTTACCTGTCGGCTAACTCGAGGTGGGACGAATTCGGGCCGCTTACCAATTGCCTCCTTCGCCTCATGAAGCTGCATCGCTGGTCACCCGAACTATGCTAGGCATTTGCCGGAGATTCTATGGATTTTTGCGAATTGAGATTTACTGGGGTTTTTGCAACATCAAACACGTATCCTAAACAGAATTGTACGCATTGGGTACAAACCTTCGATTTGACTTCAACATTGGTGTGATAATTGTACTTTCAAGTTTCGCATCCTTATGTGCATTATCTACCTCACGGATGCCGTCGGTTTGATGTGCATCTTCAATATCATCAATCCCTTCCATATCCACTTTTACACAGTTTCTTCTCCATCTGAGGTGAAGACTTGCCTTCGTTTGCGTTTCTTAGTTCATCAAGCTGTACTAAAGAGCGACCATGTCTTCGTTGGCCTTCCTTCGAAATCAACCACGTCTTCTCCGGTCTCAATCCCGGCTTTTAACCTGTCTGCCCCATCTAGCACCTGGTGTGGCGTTTTTCAACCAGTTTCCTAGGAGCACAAGGACATGAGCTCGCGGGAAATTCTGTGTGCTTATTTTCGTGTCGGTATCGTTCACCGGCGCCATCAACTCGGTGGCCCTCTACACAAATCGAACGAAGGCTTTACCCCAGCCATCTCCGTCGATTTGGTAACGAACACATCTGAACTGCCCCCTCTTTTCCATCAACATATTTTTCAAATATTTTCCAAACCGCCATCGCTGCACTTTCTACCAGAGCAATTTCTGTATTACTGAGTAAACAGGTCGCCCTCATCGTCCCTACCACCCCTGCCGCATTTTCCACCCGAGCAATTCCGGTACGATCTCGTAAACAGGTCTCCCTCATCATCCCCAGTACAATCACAACCATAACACGCCTTCCTACCCCCTCCATTTGCACCCAAATATTCTTCATCATCGCCTTCGATTCCTCTTTCATCCTCAAATCTCCTCAAAAGCTCGCTCCTCCACGTCAAATATTTCTCTTCCCGCTTATCCAAATACTCCCTAATCAGCCTCACTCTCTCGCTCCGCTCAGCGCTATCCTCTTCTCCTGATATCATATTTATATGAACGTTCAATGCAGATATCATCGCGGCGTGGAGATTCGGATCAGTATCGGACTGGCTAAGTTCTCTCCAGCCGTTTATTGCGTTTTCGATGAAGGTGTCGAGGTGATTCAGGAGGTCTGGGGTATTGTTTGATTGCAATGATATGTTGATGAGGGTCCGGAGTTGGAGTTTGACGGATGCAATCCAGTGCTTCTTCTCGTTCTCTAGAGTGCTGACGGGCGTCGAACGCAGCTGTAGTGGGGAGGAAGGTATATCCGTTGATATGTGGGAGTTGGCCATGCTGGTATAACAATTAGTGATATGTTGCGGGATATAGTTACGAAACGGAT
Source organism: Clohesyomyces aquaticus (assembly GCA_002105025.1). Classification (NCBI taxonomy): domain Eukaryota; kingdom Fungi; phylum Ascomycota; class Dothideomycetes; order Pleosporales; family Lindgomycetaceae; genus Clohesyomyces; species Clohesyomyces aquaticus. The sequence continues at coordinate 53,747 of MCFA01000101.1, read as the reverse complement.
GAGGATTGACGTGGTTTCAGATTTCGATTTGTTGCTTGTGCAAGATCATTGAACGCTACTGGCTGCTGGGGGATGGTGGATTACCTTTTGGGATGGGACGAGCGATGATATTTCTGTCCTGTGCCCCAATATAGATGCTGAGGCTATGATGGAACAACGCTTTGTGGGAATAAAGAGATTTGAAAGGATAGACTAGTGGCTTATTTGTTTTTAATAAAGACGGTGATGCTCGAAGACAAAGAGGACTGGCTTTGTTGTGACAATGACTTTGTTGGCTTAGGGCGTGGAGGTGGATTGAAGTCAGAATACTCGAGTGTTGGCTCATAACTGGGATAGACATGGGCCGTTGCCAATCATGTCCAGAGTCAGGAAGGCGGGAAGGCTTCCAAGGTTGGTGGGGAAGGCTGCAGTCACGTAGAATCATCCATCACCTCCGCCTTTGAACGTTTGGAACTGGCATGCCCCATATTACGTTATGAAAATCTCCATTGTTGGCGCAAGAGAGCTCATCCTGTAATTACGCTACTTCAAACATATCAAACGGACCCACATGAGAAATCTGCCTTAGTTATGATCTACACTCGTCTACTAACTATTGCTTTAACACAAGCAATTTGTACAGCGACTCGATATTCACGGAGAATTCATTAGCCTCCGCTGTCTCCGATACAATTACACCCTTTGATACAGCGACTCGATATGCGGCGGAGGAGACCGTCATGTCCCATTACCCTCCAGGTCTTCAATACCATCACACCCATTTATACAGCTGCATATTGTGGTGGATCCTTCTCCCGACCATTGTGGCACCGGTCGGTTTTGTCCTCCTTTGGCAGAGCGTTCGGCTCTTGTACGGGGTGGCGGTGGGAGGATTCATGTCAGAGCAAACTGGCTCTGAGGAGTGTGGAGGGAAACTGCGTTGATTGACTATCTATGAGACGGCACCAGCTATATAGCCCTGATGTAGCCAAGGAGCTAGCTACGGTGAAACCTGCTGAAACCTGGGCCGTAACAATTCACAACTGTACATCGATTTCCTCCACGCTGGTACTAGGCTCTCCGTCGCTGGAGGTCGAATGCGCAAGCAACGCAGCGTTCTTCTGAGGGTCATGAGGATCGTCACCTATGACCTTCCGGCTCCGATACTCGGCCAGCTCTTCCTCAGTGATGATGGGCTTGTAGAGAAATGCACCCGATCTGCCCATAAGAAGAGCCCTGCCTTCTTGTCGAAGCTCATAAAGGTCAGGGTTCTTTGGGCCTGTCCTGGACCGAACCGAGAGGACATCTCGGGCTACTCGAGGTTCAAGTTCCTTGCCCTTCTTATTCTTGATCGTTTTTCCAACGAAGAAGTTGTTGAAGATAACCATGATTATCGGGTTTGTGGGACATTGGATAGGGAGGTTGTAGGCCGCAGCTAGTTTAAATTTCTCGTGCAGCAGGAGTAGGAAGGCTTCTTCAATGGGCTGCCACTTGGATAACTTATATCCATTCCGGGATTTCCAACGACAGTTTCCCTGGTGTTCTCGGCGATGGGGAGCCATGGGAAGGGTTTCGTAACCATGCGTAGGGGGCAGGGAGACTCGGTAGCTCCGTTCACGTGCTTCACCACCCATCTTCGCATTTGGGATTCGGATCCTTGGGCGCGTGGTCCTTTGTTCTTCATCTGTTCGTCGAACGGCGCGATTGACTTCACAGTCGGGGATCCACCATCTGGTTGTAGGTGCTGTCGTTCTTTCTCCATGTCATCCGCCTCGAAGTCCACCTCTTCCTCGGATTTTTCCCGGAGTTTGTGGGGCCCTTTCCAAGCACTCTACCATAACGCGAGGTTGGACTACCCTGACGGCGGGGATGATCCGGGTCGGATCATTGATGCACCGCCAGCCTTGTCGGGTGTAGAAGCCGGCGTCGAGAGGTGCCGCGCGCTTGCGAGCTGAAAGTGTGAATGCCATTTCTGGCTGTGGATGCGGGTGGATATGCAAGCGGATAACAAAAGGTGGGAATGCGGGCATTCTTAAAGATGAGAGCACTCGCAGTGTCCATGGATTGTTGCGACGGTGCCGCGGGAAACTTTTACCCACGAGGAGAGGCGCCGACTTTTTCATGACAATTTTCCGACTCACTGTGAGCAAAATTCGCTGTGCATCACCAATGGGTTACCGTGGCCCTATTCCAGAACGAGCTAATATTGTTGAGGTTATTATGGCCGATTTTTCGAGGTCATGCGTGATCTTGAGCAGAGGGTAGGATCCTATTTCTACCTTTCTTAGTTTGGCAGTTGTCTAAAGAGGTTAAGGCTTTCTGTTCGCATAGCTATATTAATAGGAGGGTACTTAGGTCCAAATACATTCCTCGAAGAATAAGAGTCCCTTTATGCATCAGTAATTAACTGCGGAAACTTCGCCGGTGGTGCCTGTTATTTTGGGAAGGTTCCTGAAATCATTGGTGTATGTCTTAATACTATCGCAACCTCAGGAGCCAAGTGGATTGAACGTGATTTATGGCCCCCCGTTGCACGCCAGGTGTGGGCATGGGCAAGTCCCGTGGGTCCTACGGGCCGTGATGACAAACTTGGTGAGAGGATTTGGGGGATGTTCGATTTGGCATTTCCGTACCGAACATCCACTATTTGGTTCGCCCTGATGCTGTTTGATTAGTCTGCTTCCGAATTACTTATAGTTCCCCAATTGGGATGACTAATGGACGGGTTGGGTGCCCATGCCTGTTGCACACTAGTCTTCACCAGTGAAGTTAGAGCGTGTCGTGACTTTCGTGAAATGGAGAATATCGCACTTCCCCTATAAGGAAGATATCCTTTCTCTACTCTGAGCTCGGGCGTCCCTTCATGGCCTGAATCCCACCTTCCCCGGATTGTCGTTGGTAGCGACTGCCCTGATAGGGAAGTCTTGTTGGGCTGTCACGAAGTTCTCAAAAATCTACATTCCATCGTCATCAGCACCAATATCAAGACTTCGTGCCCATTCTTCGTCTTTCTCCGTATTTCCACCAACAGCGGTATCTATAACAACTTGCTATAACGCCCGTATCGCCGAATCGCCACGCTCCAAACACCCCGTAGCGATTCCCGTATAGTACCACCTGCAGTCGACTTTCACTGATCCCATTCCATATTCCCAAATACCGGATACTCTTCGGCCATGCCTTCTTCTGTCAATAAGCTAGCAATGGCGCATTTGGCGTGGAAGGCACCGATACTGATCAGTCAGAACACCACGGTATTCTAACAAATGACTTGAGACTGCACATCATATATTATTCAATATCATGCTTGTGAGGAAGCAGCTTGGCTCGAGTTAGTCTTCAAGATACTATATCGCCGTCCACCACTCCCTATCCCTAGATTTGAAGACATCCGACTAGTATTCAACGACTATTTCGAGGCCGATCTGAAAGACTGACGACAAATCATCGTAAGTTTGAATGGAAAACGCCCTGAGTACTGGAATGGACTAGTGCAAGGCCGACTCAACTCTTCGCATAGGAAATCAAGGCCAAGGAAATGCAGGAACTCGTTCCTTCAATATTCCCTGGACTATTTCGTTGCTACATGGAAAATGGAGACACTGACACCCTGGAAAATCCTGAGGATCCTTGTGACGGCGAACTCGGCTGGACCGAGGATATTGTTGTCGGAAACAGTATATTCCGGTTCGGGGAGCCCCCGCGCGAGAACAAAACTACGAACGCCGAGAACCGCCATGAAACCCACGACACCCACCAGGAGGATCCCGAGGGCAAGGAAGATGACAAAGATAACCTCCGTGACTCTGGTATAGCTTAGGGATAAAGCGTGAAGACTACTATGATTTCGAAGGAAGGAGACCGACCACCAGCGACTTAAGAGTCTTTGACATACAGGTTGAGCTTGGCCGCATTCCAATAGAAGCATTCGCTGAATGGCAGGGTATTTCTCGTACTTTCATTTTGGTCTATCCCCCACTTGAGATTTTGAGACATTGTTTCGCGTGAAAGAATTTGGGTTGCTTTGACCAGTTTGGTTTTGAGGTCTTTGTTCGCATGAACTGATATTCTCTACCACAAGTGCTATTTCACAAATCCAATTTCGCGGCACCAGAAGCCGCGCATGCAAATTCATGGCCTTCTACGCTAATCACACGCACCCTATAATTCAATGACCACGCAACTCTAGAGTCGCACTTCCTTTCAGGCCCTCACCCGGATACCTTATTTGAGCCCTCCAATTTCCGTAAGATTCTAAACTGCCTCAATGCTTTCACTCAAGGTCTTGTGAGCTTTCGCGCCATGTGTCCCACCCGGAATCATCGTGCGTTATACCGAATGCTATTCCCAGCCACATGAAAGAAACAAAGGGAACGACAAAGCCATTGTTGTCCTTGAAGTCCTCTGTCGTAGCATAGGTATCTTTGTTCTCATATAAAGCAACAAAGAAGTGAGCTACCAGCACGAAGCTTTGTGTGTAGCGGAGACATATCAATTTTGGCATAGACGCGACGCTGTCAACTCTGCTCTTTCTCACGAGCGATTCCTGGTCGATTTACAGCTCACAAACACAATATCGAAACTGCACAAATACTTTCTCCTGACTTGAAATTTCACGGTAAACATCAGTCATGGCAAAAAGGAAAACAGCTAGCAACAGTTCCGGCGCAGGTGCGGGGAAGAAAAACGCGACACCCAAAACGCCAGCGCCAGCGCCAGCCTCAGAGGAACCAAAAATGCCGGAACATTCACTGGAATATTACCTGACTACGGGAAAAGAAAACATTCTGGAAAAGCTTAAAGAAATTCGCGCTGGGCAAAAGAAAAACGAGGGCAAACTCCAAAACCTGTACCGTGAAAGAGTCAGGATTAAACGGGAACTCGCCGATATCGATTCTAAGTCGACAAAAGATACACGGTCAGGAACGAAGTCGCGTTTGGAGAAGCTATTGAAATCCACAGACGAAGATATCAAGAAATTAACCAAAAAAGACACTCTAGACCTTCAAAAAGAAGCCCAGTGGATGTGGGAGGACCTCATTTATTTCCGAAATCGCACACACCGCGAGCGTACCAGAAACAGGCATGGCAATATCATCAGAGATTCATCAGTGGGCGATGAAAACCCTAGCAACGACGGTTTCAAAAAGTGGCTCAAAGAGTTTCTGGATACGTGCGATTATGAAAGAGACAATGACGACGGTAACGAACTTCACATGCATACACCGGCCGCAAGACGTATACCTTGTGGCTTAGGAGAGCCGAACGGCAAAAAGCTTGAAAGAATTGAGTTCACATACGACAAAGTCGCACATGAAGCAGAACGAAAAAAGGTAGAGGACGTTAAATTCCCGGAGTCTGTCCCTATCGACGGCTTCATCTCGCACTCCCATCGACGAGCGCAGTTGAAACAAGAACTCCACATTTCTGCATTGGAAGATTCCTGGAAGAACTACGCGACGTCGTACGACTGCCTGGGAATCGTGGCTTCGGGGGTTACCAATACAAATCCGGTTCTCACGGGAACAGACAAACCGATTGAGATTCCTACCAGCAACAAGTTCAAGATGAGCACTCCCTGGGCGGAAGCAACAACCGGGCGAAGAGAGTTCCATGTCTACAACGAGTATAGTCCAGCCTCATCAGTGAACTCGCCTCCTCATTCACCTTACAAGGAAGACTGTGGGGTACCCGGCGATGCTCCTGCAAATGGCGAATGGACTCCCAACAAATGGCCGGAAAACTTGATGGATCATTATGGCCGCAAGGATCCTGAATGGCCGTTTCCTTTGCGAAATGGAAAGGCGAACAGGTTTACGATTCAGTACGAACCTCTCGACATTGCGAAGCTTCCGGCACCCCAAAGAGAAGAGAAACGGAAAGAATTTGACAAGATGAAAAGAACTCTGACTCAACCGACACCTGAAGGGTTCTCGGTGTATTTAGATAGACTGAAACTACAAGCCGAAGAAGGGAAGCCATCATGGTTTGAGGAACGCGATCCGAACGCTCCGAAATCTGCGCCAGCAAAGTACTTTTGGGATGGCGATGAAGATGATGGCAATGGAAGCAGCAATCCGAGTGGACCGAATGGATCACCTGATGACGGCAGCGGTGACGGCAGCGGCGACGGCAGCGGTGGTGGTGGTGGAGGTGGTAGCGGCGGCGGCGACGGTGATGATGATCCAAATGGCAACTTCACTAACTCGTATAAGAATGGCTCTAAGTCCGGCGATGATGATCCCAACAATGGCTTCACCAACTCATATAAAGCTGGCTCTGGGTCCGGGAACGACGCCGATGACGGTGACCTCTTCACCAAGTCATATCTTGAAGGCTCTCAAGGCTCCCAAGGCTCTCCATGCTCCCATACCGCCGCAGCCAGTCCCCAGATGAGCGTTGCCGCTCTTCCACTTAATCCGAATCCCAATTCCCCTCCCTCCGACGAGCCCTCGGCCCCGGAATCAAGTGCTTCCCCCTCAGCCGGACCCTCGGCCGTAGAGCGCAGTATTTCTCCCATTCTTATTCCGCAGTGGGATGGATTTTCCCAAATTTTGTCCGAAATTGAAATGTTTGATCTGGATTGGGGATCCGGAGACGACACTCTCCAGGCCGGTGATGGCTTGACGGATATCAGAAGGAAAAGAGGCATTGAGGAAGAAACGGTCGTCAATAGCCGCCCTTGCAAGAAGGTTTACCAGCGCGAACCTTGGTAGGAGTTGTAGTTGGACAGGGAAGGTAAGTAAATATAGTAAATGTATTGTACTAGAGTTATTGGCTTGTAATTTTAATTGCAGAGCATGCAGAGTCCGCACAGCGTTTCCAATCGTACGTACTACGATACGATTGAGCCTGATTGTCTGCCGTACGTCTCAGATTTTGCCTACGTACGTACGGTTGCTCTGACAGTGGGTAGACTTACGATACGATTACGATACGATTAAAAAAGCGCGTACGTACGTACGTTTGAGTAAACGTACCATCGTAGTACGGTCTAATTTCAACCTTTTTAACCTTATATTTAGTTTGTTAAGTTGTTTAATTTACTATAAACTGCGCGCTAACGGAGCCAGTTCTTCTATAATTAAAGCGCCACAATCGTGGCCCCACTAAGTAGATTCCTATTAATCATAACAGTCCTCCTGCCTCTACTAAAGGCTCGCTCGCAGTCGCAGCTAGTAGCTGGTATAGAGAGGAAATTAAGTGCGATTTTAAAGAGCGTAGGGTAGGTAGTGCAACTAACCTTAAGCTACTAAGTAAGAGGTTTTCCCCATAAAATACTATCCTCTTTTGCCTCTCCAAGGGTGTTAAATAAACTGTTATAGTATTGTTATAACTCTATTAACTTTTTTGCTTGCTTATACGGCTTCTTGCTAGTAAAGAAGGTAGGGTTAACACTAAGAGTCTGCTTAAGTAGGCCTCTAGAGGCAAGGAGTTTCGTAGAATAATCTCTGTTAGCTTAGGCTCTGCCTGCTTATCTACGTAAACGTAGCGCTAGAAGATCTCCTTTATTAAGGACTTAGCCTTTTTATGCTAGAGCTTGTGTCTACGCTAGTGTTGTTTGAACTAGTAAAGCTAGACTTGTAAGTAGAGAATAGTTGCAACTGCGTAGTAAGAGACTAGTAGATTAAGTATTAGCTTTTCCTAGTACGTAAGAAGCTTCTTAAGGCAATAGCTTAGGTACGGCGCGCGCGGCTAGCTTGAAGGAAGTTCTAGAGACTTATATTAATAGGATAGGCGATGGGAATTAAGAGCAATAAGATGGAAGTGTTAATTTGTGAGAGAACACTCAGGAAAAATCACCTCTCTGTTATGGTGGGCGATAGAGAAAACTCTGCTCGTTATACAGCATACACTGACAGTTACACTACAGGCCCTACCTTGGCAGACGACCTCCTCACCTCCTAACACCTCACCACCTTACTCTCTATATATACCAACCGTACAACCGTACTACGGTTGACAGTATGGTCCTCATAATCGTATCGTACAGGTAGAAAATCGCGTACGTTGCTACGGCTCACGTGACCGTAGGGAACTGGATCGTATCAATCGTAGTACGTACGGTTGGAAACGCTGAGTCCGCACAGAAAATTAATGAAGGTATAAAACAAGATTAACATCCCACATGTTTTGAATTATTGCTCCATCGGCTTGTCGCTTCAGATTTGGATTTTACTGAGTAAATGTACGTACTTGGGCCGCTCTATACAATTCCTATAATAACGTCACGGCTGCCTTCCCAGTCGTCCGAGACGTCGGTTCTCTATCAGGTTCAACCACTATGCCAGGCGTGACGTAAATATACGGATACAACCCAGGATACTCAGATATTCAATCTCAGGCCAAGAAGCCTTGCAACATGTTGTGCGTTGGGGTAATTTCCCAGGTTCTCAGTAGCCAAGCCGCGGCCAAAAAGCTGGAAGTTTCCTACACCAACAGATAACCAATGACTTTGTCGATAAAGTCGATACAAGCCTCTCTTGCAATTTGTTGCAACCCGTACAGTTCTTAACTATAATTTATGCAAGAACGATTTCATCGTGCAGGGGTTGAGTGTGGGAGCCTGTGCCTCACCAAATTAATACCAACTCCGTCAGGGAACGAAGGATTTAAGCTCAGGCTGAGATATATTATTATTATTATTAATTCTTGTTTACCGTCTGATGCAAGCCCTATTAGCTTATGCAGACTATTGCCACTATTTACACCAGGTGAACAAAAAACCCCCTGTTAGCTAGTCGTAGAAGCAGCTCCCAAAGGCTTGCCTGTACTGGGGGAAAAACACCTTTCGTTTGTGTGCCATATGTGCGTACCCAGGCAGGCGCAGGCAAGACGCCTGCGCCTATAGGTTGCTGTTGTCCTCTAGCCTCGACCGCCCACCCTGTCACGCTTTTCCTAACCTAAGTCCTAAATGCCCTCTATGTCTAACGTCCCTTATACCTTATAATGTTACGTGTGTCTGTCTTCGTCCTCCCCTCTCCTACCCTATGCTCCGTTAGTGTAGCCTCCGCGTCTACTGTTCTCCTAGCGCCTGTTGTTACGACATGACGCCTAAACTGCCGTTGCAACATGACCGCCCGTCCAGAGGACCCTCCCCTTCTGCCAAAGCAGGATCTTTGCCCCTGGTATTAGGTGTCTGTTACCCTAGGGTCCCAACCTAGGTTCTCTCCTACAGGAGAGAGTGACGATCCACGTCTTACAATCGTGGTTATCCAGCTTAGGGCAGTTGCCAGAGAAACATGTATATTATAAGTCATACAGTAGGGGTTCCCATAGCTTGCCCGCCCAAACTCCCCTACTATACGCCCACCACTGTAGACGCATAAGTTCCCTAATTTGCTCCTTAAGCCTATCGCAGCAGCGCTGCCACCTGCACTCTAGATAGACCAACACACGCATCCGTCCTTTCAGGCTATATAGACAGTGTTGTTAGCAAGGGTGTAATCCTTCTCCCATTATACAGCCCGCCACATGTAGGTGCCAATCAGCCTTCCCCTGCGCTCAGAGACGGCTGCCTCCATGCAAGGCTGTACGAGTCCACCAAGGGTCTACTCTGCGCGTGCGCAAATAGCCAGAGCAAGTACCTTAGAGCCATCCATCGCTGCTATTATATGCCACGCCCTGTAATCCCTTTCACGCCTAGCAGATTGTTTCGCGTTACCTATAACCCTCTCAAAGATAATAGGCTAACTATGTCTTGCAGGAGTAGGCCCTAAGAGAGCTTAACGCCGCGCAGCTCTTAGTCCCTTAGCCTCCTACTAACTAAGCTTATGTTCCACCGTCTTGTCAAGTCCTACTTAAGTTTGCCTAAGACCAATACCCCGCCAGTTTGCCTAAGTCCGCAGTGCCCAGGTTGGCCTGGGTACGAGCGACTAGTCGCCTGTTGAAGGCCGCAAGCACTACGCTATTTAAGATCCTCCTATTAATCGCCAGCAAAGCGCGATAGTCGTTCGTTTAGTCGTTGAGTCCGTCAAGGATCCGTCGTTAAGTCTCTCGTAGGTGGCCTGGAATTTTGGATCGTTCCTGCCCTCAGTGCAGAGCACTCTCAGAGCGGCACAAGCACAGAGGTGTCCTGTCGCACTACTAAACTAGAGTAGCTAGCGAGGCAGCTCCTTAGATAGTGTGTTGGGTGGTTTTTACCTAATTCCTCTGTTTTCTGTTGCCTCTATGTTGTCTTAGCGTTGTGAAAACTCTGCAACCTCCAACCACGTTAAGGGATGAGCCTTCGAAGAGCCCTTGGGCGACGACCAACGTCGTGCATCGAAAATCGACGTGATTCACATACTCAGCTCGCTCTGGAGAACAAGCTAGTATGGAGAGGAACCCCCATATGGCAGTATGGGTCGAATCACGATTTTGGTGTTCCTCTCTCCAGGCTGAGATATAAAAGCTAAGCCCGATTAACTAGGTTAGGCGTAACTATGGTAGACCCAACAGGAGCTGGAAGTCGTGAACATTCATGCACCAATATCGAGCCCTGTCCCTGGAAATTGATGCATCGTGGCGCAGTAGCGATTGGTACATATATGTCTAGTGTTCCTCGATGCTGAGCTGTACCACACAGGCATTTCATTTTCTTTCATCATGGGCAACGCACCCTCAGCGCCCGTGCCTGGCACAGAATTCCAAGTCATCGGCGCCGGACTCTCTCGAACAGGCACCGCATCCTTCTTCGAAGCCCTAAAGATACTCCTCGAAGGCCCAGTCTTTCATACCGGAACGTAAGCGACGATAGGCCCTGAACACGACATCAAAGGCTTGATCAAAGTCCTGGAGCACGTCCCCATTCGCAGCGAGGAGGACAAGAAAGTGGTTCAACGGAATCTGAAGAATCTTATGGACGGCTACGCCGCATGCACCGATGCGCCCATGGTTTCCCTCGTTGAAGAGCTTCTGGAGTCATATCCGAAGGCCATTGTCATCTGCACGACGCGCGACAAATATGCCTGGGAAAAGAGCATGGTTACACTCGCTAACGCTGCGACAATGGCGTTTCTGAAATTCTCTCTCCTGCCAATCGGGAATATGCGCCACTTCCCATACTTCGCCGAGCTCATGAACAGGCAGTGGGGTTATATGTATGGCCAGTGGACTCTCCCAATCCAGGCAGAACCCTATGACATCCACATTGAGTACTTGAAAAGAGTTGTCCCAAAAGAGAAGCTATTTTCTTCGATGTCAAGGAAGGTTAGGGGCCATTGTGCAAGATGCTGGGAAAGCTGGTGCCAAAAGATATTCCGTTTCCTAGAATCAATGATGGGGAGGCTGTTGAAAGGACTGCTAAGGAGATGGTAATGAAGGGTCTGAAAAGGTGGGCGTTGATGTTTCTTACCTTGGGTTTGGCGGTTTTTCTGGTACGGAAATACATTTAGGTTGGTATGTATCAGCCCCAAGAACTTCATCGAGGAAAACAGGACTGATATCATTGGCTAGAGAACAAATATAATTCCCCATGAGCTCTTTTCCCTACATACCGCAATATTCCTTGCACTGAGGTCCTAAACGAAAATAAGCCCTAGCCAGAACATGTAAGCCCAACTCCCAATACAGACAACAGTCTGGCGCCGAATCGAAGATGCGGTCGGTATACACCCCAAGTCTACAATACAGCGTTCCAACATACGGTACCCAGTCAGCCTTCACTTGGTCTCTCCAGGCTTGCGGCGGAGACGAGGCCTCTCGGCCGGCGAAGCGCGAGTGACCCGACCGCTGACATTCTGGCCAGTCATCTCCGCAGCTTCCCGCATGAGCATGCGAAGTTCCCAGCTGTTTGAGTTCAAAGAATGCCGATCACGGTTCGGTCGCGCGGCATCGCTCGTGCGGCCGCGTTGTTTCTTGGTTCGTGCCTTGGTCTATCCACTTGAAGAAGCGGGGTCTACGACACTTTTCACGCCGGCGCTCTGGTCTTGAGGGAGAGCTCTGTCTTTGATGAGGTTCATCTCAGCGTCTTGGGCTGCTATTTCAAGGCCCTCGTGGTCGCCAGGGTCTGCCTACGGCATGCCGCTCACCACCGAATCCGTTCCCAGCGTCATATCGTTATGAGTTCTACCATCATTTGCATCCCTCAGATGCTCATACTTCTCGTCAGAGTAGACAACGGTATACTCGTCGTCCCACTTTTCCTGGTTCTCGTACTCGTCCTCGCTCCCCAGAGGCAGAATTTCCCAATGGGTCTCGACCTTCGTAGATTTCTTTCTCGAGACGAAGCGCGGCTTCTTTGAATCCTGGCGCCGCTCCCTCCTCGGTGTAGTACGCCACTCGAAGACAATCACGCGTCTCCAAGATGCCCCCCACTGTCACCGGTATCGAGTACGGAGCAATCTGGCAGTTTAGAAGGATTGTGCTGACCGCGCGTTGGTGCATAGTACGCGCCTCTCCATTATTGCTGAAGAAACCGAGGGTCTCGACGCGCTTCTGGAGATGCTCGACCATTACGAGGCCTGTAGGGTTAGCGAAAGCATCTCATCTGCGGAGCAGAGAATCGTACTAAGCTGCAAAAATCGGATCAGAGACGCGTATACCACGGAATTCCATTCGGACAGCGTATCGTGGAGCCCCCTTGACGACGGGATCAACGTCCGTATGCTCAGGAAAATCGCTCGAGCTCATGATTGCGGGTTGAATGAGCGGTTCATGAACAGTTACGAGTGCGAAGACGGGTTCTGGAGGTGGAGAAGGAACGCGAGGGTATGAAAAGGACGAAAGGTCTCAAGCACCTCGAAAGTGATGGAAATGCTTCTGCCGGCAGGGCGGCGCGTCGGAAAATTTCCCGAGAAGCACACCATTTTTTCGCGATAGCAAGGCTTTGTCATCGAGAACCGACATGCCACTCCACTCCGTCACCGGAGAAGCCTAGGTGATGGCACACCAGGCGCGCAAATCCGGATGCGATACACAAAGAGCACCCGTTAGGTATACAGATGATGAAGAATTGATGGAATATGGACATGGGGCTCTCATTTTCCCTAGAGTATTATCTAGAGTTCTGGAGAAGTTATAGCACAGCGGCAGCCGGGAAGATACGTCCAACGCCTGGCGCGCCTCCCCTGTTTTCCTAACGCCTGTTTTCCACAAGCAGATTCCGCCGCAGACAAACATCTCATGGCCAGTTTCGATGCAACAAGCGCGACGACCAACAACCAGCTCGCTTCCACCGTGTCTCCAACGCGCATGAGTTTTTCCAAGGAAAGCCCACTGCAGACAAGCATGTCAGGGCCAGTTGCAATGCAACAAGCACGCCAGCCGTGCCTACCACAAACTCCTCTTTCCCATTCATCCCTCAATCGGCTCCGGCGGAATGCCCTCGGTATGCAATCCCCAAAGCTTCATCTCCTGCTCATCCAAAAGCCACCACTTTTGCGCGCCATCCGGAAGCTGAACAAAAATCCTAGTATGGTGAGGCCTCCCGCTGCGGAAGTACAACACGACAGCAGCAATTCTTCCACCCTCCGTTCCCGCTGGCCATTGTAGCTGCGGACTCGGGGGAGGAATGATCCAAGGCTCCAACGGACCCGGCAACTCGTAGACTTCCCAGGGGCCATACTCGGGCGGTGGAGCAGGAACTTCGTCGTGAAGGGGTTGGGTGGGATCGTACAAAGCGGTGCGTATATCCATTTCTCGGGGGTGGATGCACGGTCCGTCGGGCTCGGCAGTGGTAGAACGCAGGTAGTCTGACGGGTTGAAAGCTTCTGCAGCGGCGCGCTCCCGATTCTCAGCTGCGACGTCCCTGAAGGTGGACGCACAGTATTTGAAGTGACTGACCATCGCGAGGTCTCTGGAGTGAGCATCCCTCTGTGAAGTATTGTTCATGGGACCCGATAACAAGGGGGCATTGTCACCACAAGCATCCAGATTCAAGTACGTATTCCAAAAATTGTCATCGAGGATTGGATCATCAGGAGCGTTTTCCTCGACTTGAGTGTACACTTGGGCAGCTGCATTTACAGGATCCAGCGGCTGTGAATTGGCAGCACCAGGGTCCAACACTAGGTTTGATGCCCACATGCCACCGGGGTGGTCGGTGATACCATTCATGCGAGAGAACAAATCTATGTGTACCCTGTCGTTAGTTCCTCCAGCATTAGTGGTAATGCTATCCGGCTGCATAGATGTTTCCCCCAGTCCGAAATTTCCGTCAAGATGGTTGCTAAAAGCAGCAGGGTTGATTTCGCGGATCATATCGTCGTACGTCACGCGGAATCCGCTCGTCTGGCCTTCATTCCGGTCGAAACCGTGGTCTTGATGAATACTCTGTTGAGTGTCGTGTCCTTGGAAATTGAAATTACCCAACTGATTACCGAAGGATTGCAAACCGTCCTCAGTCAATTCAAGCTCGGAGAGGCCATCCTCGGATACCTCCTCCAAATACTTCTCTTGTAAACCGGCCTCTGTCAAATCAGGCTTGGAGAGGTCATCCTTGGATGTTTCCTGCTTGGAAGACTCTTGAACCGGTGGTGTTAGAGTCGCGTAAGGCCTTGGTTTTTCGCGTGTGCCTTTCATCCTGACACCTTGTTTATGGAAATCTTGTAGATGGCGTTGCACAAGATCTTTTCGACCAAAGCATTTTCCCCAGCTGGGACAGTCGAATGGCTTCTCGCCTGTTTTCTTGAATTCATGCCTATTCAGGTCAGCAAGGTGTGAAAATGAGGGGCAGCAATCACAACGATACCCTTTTGGCGGCGCCCCGGGCTTGCTCATGGCTTTGAACCTAGCCATGGCGTGAGTGGCGGACTTGAGCGGGCTCCGGTGCGTTCATTCACACATAAAGGGAGGCTGAGAGACTCTGGTGAAGTTGGGCAGCTTTGTTGGCGTTTCGTGCCACGTCCGACGCGATGCTCGCGCAGTGACGGTTCCCAATCTGGCTAGCGCGTTTTTCAAAGTGAAGGTCGCGCCACACCGACCGATACCGGCCCCACTTCTCTCACCTCCGGCAGCTCTCGAGCCCTACGGCGCCTCAGAACCTTCCATGACCTTCTACCAATGTTTCTACGCTGCTGCCTGCGTTGGCCCAGCAACGGCCGACACCCGCACGTTCCCCGCCGGGGAGCTCCCAGGACCTATATAAACCCCTCCCTGCTCCGTTTCTTCCGCTTTTCCTTTCTTCTTTTTCTTCATACTTACCTTGTTGCGGTTTCCAGGCTCCAGAATCTGGGAACCTGCCTTGATCAGCGCATTGCACAGCGTGGACTGGTTGGGGTATTGGCTTCGCTTCGGTGATCCCAGCGGCACAATTTTTGCTTGCGGCCTTTCACTTTTCATTGATCTCGTTGCCTTGTGCGATGGGTTGAGGAAGAGATTACGGCTATTTTCGGGTTATTTTCGGTATGTTTTCTGATATTGAAGAAGAATAGATGGATGAGGCAAACTGGATTCGATGTTTTCTTTCACCTGTAGTCTTGTTCTATTCGTTGTCCTCGATGGTTGCGGGCGACTTGCCATCATAGTTCCCGACGCCGTCGAGTGGTACACGATGCACGTTCATGATAGACATGTTGAACATGAAGCTCTTCATAGCATTGTCTTTTCTAACAGAACACTCCAGCCTTTGTGATTCACTGTTTGATTACGCATGGGGGAGAGAGGGGCTTCTCCTTACTACTTTGCTAGCCCGTTGCATACTATGGTACTCACAGAGTTACATATTAACACTGTGGTGATGCTGAGACCGGATAGCATCATGATGTTGGTTGATATGCCAAGCCATATAACGACGGGGAAGATGAAGCTCGTATTCATAATTGCGGGGTACATTTAGCCTTGCTAGGCTATTATTGTCTAGGTGTGTATCCTCAAGGTCCAATACCAACCAGGACCGTGGTATTCGAGATGTGTTTGAGGGTGCTGAAAAGATAATTGAACGCGGCGACTCTTAATATGCTATTTATTATGCTAATGTTTCAATAAAGAGAAACAGTTGCACTCAGGACCAGCATCGCGAGGCTATGCTACAATATCTGGCCCTTCCATGTGACATTTTGTGTAGCCACACTTCGTGTTTCGTGTTTCGTGTTTGTTGTTTAGCTGAGGGCATAACAAGTAACCTAAATTAAAGCCGCCCCGCTCTGGTTTTTCCTTCTGATCTGAATTTCGCTAAAACAGACAGTCCTCCCCCAGACGCACGATTTGCGTCTACTTCCTCAAATTACTACTTTCAAGAGCATATCATCGAAAATGGTACCTTTCACAAAACTTAGGATAGCCTTGCTATCTAACACCCGGAGAGAGAGCGAGTCGAACCCTGCTAGTACACGTCGTCCAACACGCCTCAAAAAGCTTTGGTGGGGCAAGAACCAGAAACTCGACAACGCGCAAGAGCCACCAAATAGGAACGTTGTTGAGGATTTGCCAATCGAACAGGAACCCCAAAACAGCACGTCTGAACAGGCGCATTAGGGAAGAATAGAGCAGTCTGGTGGGATAGGGGGAAACAAACGAGCCAATGGGAAGACAGACAAACTTCCTGAAGCAACGACAAAGAAAGACACTGAAACCCTTCCACATGAACTACAAGAGGTCCAAAAGTTGGGATTCGATATAATGCCATCTAGACTGGATCACAAAGCAATCATTTCGAAGGCTTCTGCGCACGGCCGGCCTGATATCCTTGAATACTTTCTTGCCTCCAAAAGACGCGCATGGATTCCGGATTTGCAGAACACATTGGACACCGCCTTACACGACGCATCCAATTGTCGTTACCTTATTTCCGTCGTACGTATATTACTAGAATCAGGAGCAGACCCCAATTTCAAAGGTCTGCTTGGAAGAACAGCACTACATAACGCTGCCAAAGTAGGCTGTGACGAAGCCATGCGATTGCTCCTGGATAGCGGGGCAACCGTTCGAGTAAGGTGCGTCCCTAAGTATAGAGACACACTATGTCCCGAGACAGATGGGCGGTCCGGACCTTTGGCGCCTCTGGTTACCAAGTTCGTAGAGCTCTCGTTTATACGAAGTAGTTATGTGTATTCCTTCTCTATACTAGCAGGTTGCGACCAGGATCTCTGCAGTGTTGATCATGTTGTCGATTGTTTCGTTAACGCCGTTAAACGACCTTTTGACAATACCCACCTGTCTACTTGCGACCTTGAGGGCCTCTTCAGATATTGGAGCGCTGAGGAGGAAGCACAGTCAAAGAAGATTATCTTCTTAGGCTCTAAAGATCACTTAGACGTAGGAGCCTGCATGCTGGAAGCACTGTAGTGTAGAGAAGGAGACCCCTGTCGACCGGGCCAAGCTAACGGGACACGCCAGTAAGTGTTGGCGTTCATTAGTCATTATTAGCGCGCCTGTGTGCTGCGCATATTCTATTGTAATCAAATTTAACGCTATGCCTACCCTGTAAGATGCTTAAAATAGATGTGGCGTACGCTGCTAGCTTTCTAAATGCATCTAATTAATGGTACGCCTGCGTGCACAGGCTAATCTTCCCACGCCTCATGTCCCTTCACAAATTCGAAATGCTTACTGGTGCCTGTTTGTTGCTGTTGTCTTAAGACAACCCGTAGGAAACACGAATAGAGTAACTCGGGCCGCTACACAAGGTCATTTTTCTGGCTTTAATGATCGCCTGCGATGACCAGAATCTTGACGACCTGCTCGTAGCCTCCCTATGAAGCTGCCTGCAGTGCGTTGCCGTAGACTCCACCCTGGGCGTTGACCTCAGCGCTCTTGTCGAGCAGCGTCTTGACTACCTGCTCGTGGCCTTCATGTGAAGCTGCTTGCAGTGCGTTGCCATACTCTCCACCCTGGGCGTTAACCTCGGCGCCCTTGTCGAGCAGCGTCTTGACTACTTGCTCGTGGCCTCTATGTGAAGCTGCCTGCAGTGCGTTGCCGTAGAATCCACCCTGGGCGTTGACCTCAGCGCCCTTGTCGAGCAGCGTCTTGACTACCTGCTCGTGGCCTTCATGTGAAGCTGCTTGCAGTGCGTTGCCGTACTCTCCACCCTGGGCGTTGACCTCAGCGCCCTTGTCGAGCAGCGTCTTGACTACCTGCTCGTGGCCTCCATGTGAAGCTGCTTGCAGTGCGTTGCCGTAGAATCCACCCTGGGCATTAACCTCAGCGCCCTTGTCGAGTAGCGTCTTGACTACCTACTCATGGCCTCCCTGTGATGCTGCCTGCAGTGCGTTGCCGTAGACTCCACCCTGGGCGTTGACCTTGGCGCCCTTGTCGAGCAGCGTCTTGACTACCTGCTTGTGGCCTCTATGTGAAGCTGCCTGCAGTGCGTTGCCGTAGAATCCACCCTGGGCGTTGACCTCAGCGCCCTTGTTGAGCAGCGTCTTGACTACCTGCTTGTGGCCTCCCTGTGAAGCTGCCTGCAGTGCGTTGCCGTAGAATCCACCCTGGGCGTTGACCTCAGCGCTCTTGTTGAGCAGCGTCTTGACTACTTGCTCGTGGCCTCCATGTGAAGCTGCCTGCAGTGCGTTGCCGTACTCTCCACCCTGGGCGTTAACCTCAGCGCCCTTGTCGAGCAGCGTCTTGACTACCTGCTCGTGGCCTCCCTGTGAAGCTGCCTGCAGTGCGTTGCCGTAGACTCCACCCTGGGCGTTGACCTCAGCGCTCTTGTCGAGCAGCGTCTTGACTACCTGCTCGTGGCCTTCATGTGAAGCTGCTTGCAGTGCGTTGCCGTACTCTCCACCCTGGGCGTTAACCTCGGCGCCCTTGTCGAGCAGCGTCTTGACTACCTGCTCGTGGCCTCCATGTGAAGCTGCCTGCAGTGCGTTGCCGTACTCTTCACCCTGGGCGTTGACCTCAGCGCCCTTGTCGAGCAGCGTCTTGACTACCTGCTCGTGGCCTCCCTGTGAAGCTGCTTGCAGTGCGTTGCCGTAGAATCCACCCTGGGCATTAACCTCAGCGCCCTTGTTGAGTAGCGTCTTGACTACCTGCTCATGGCCTCCCTGTGATGCTGCCTGCAGTGCGTTGCCGTAGACTCCACCCTGGGCGTTGACCTTGGCGCCCTTGTTGAGCAGCGTCTTGACTACCTGCTCGTGGCCTTCATGTGAAGCTGCTTGCAGTGCGTTGCCGTAGAATCCACCCTGGGCGTTGACCTCAGCGCCCTTGTCGAGCAGCGTCTTGACTACCTGCTCGTGGCCTTCATGTGAAGCTGCTTGCAGTGCGTTGCCGTACTCTCCACCCTGGGCGTTGACCTCGGCGCCCTTGTCAAGCAGCGTCTTGACTACCTGCTCGTGGCCTTCATGTGAAGCTGCTTGCAGTGCGTTGCCGTACTCTCCACCCTGGGCGTTGACCTCGGCGCCCTTGTCAAGCAGCGTCTTGACTACCTGCTCGTAGCCTCCCTGTGAAGCTGCCTGCAGTGCGTTTCCGTACTCTCCACCCTGGGCGTTGACCTCGGCGCCCTTGTCGAGCAGCGTCTTGACTACCTGCTCGTGGCCTCCCTGTGAAGCTGCCTGCAGTGCGTTGCCGTAGACTCCACCCTGGGCGTTGACCTTAGCGCTCTTGTCGAGCAGCGTCTTGACTACCTGCTCGTGGCCTCCATGTGAAGCTGCCTGCAGTGCGTTGCCGTAGAATCCACCCTGGGCGTTGACCTCAGCGCCCTTGTCGAGCAGCGTCTTGACTACCTGCTCGTAGCCTCCCTGTGAAGCTGCCTGCAGTGCGTTTCCGTACTCTCCACCCTGGGCGTTGACCTCGGCGCCCTTGTCGAGCAGCGTCTTGACTACCTGCTCGTGGCCTCCCAGCGAAGCTGCCTGCAGTGCGTTTCCGTACTCTCCACCCTGGGCGTTGACCTCGGCGCCCTTGTCGAGCAGCGTCTTGACTACCTGCTCGTGGCCTCCATGTGAAGCTGCCTGCAGTGCGTTGCCGTACTCTCCACCCTGGGCGTTGACCTCGGCGCCCTTGTCGAGCAGCGTCTTGATTACCTGCTCGTGGCCTCCATGTGAAGCTGCTTGCAGTGCGTTGCCGTAGAATCCACCCTGGGCGTTGACCTCAGCGCCCTTGTTGAGCAGCGTCTTGACTACCTGCTCGTGGCCTCCCTGTGAAGCTGCCTGCAGTGCGTTGCCGTACTCTCCACCCTGGGCGTTGACCTCAGCGCCCTTGTCGAGCAGCGTCTTGACTACCTGCTCGTGGCCTCCCTGTGAAGCTGCCTGCAGTGCGTTGCCGTACTCCCCACCCTGGGCATTGACCTCGGCGCCCTTGTTGAGCAGCATTCTTGTAATCGTTCTCAAGCCTAACAGTGCTGCGTAGTAAAGCGGCGTGAGTACGCTATCCAGACTTCTTTTCAAGTCTGGCTCCCTCCAAGGATGGTCTGGATCATACAACTGGATCCAGATAAGATATGCAGGCTCTTCAATGGCCATTAAGCTCATCGCTAGCTCACTGACTTGTTCCATCTCGTTTCTTGTCTTTCGAAGATGGTTGCTCCAGAACTTTGCTGAGTACTTTGCCAACGCAGACCCCTCTAGAACTTCCTTTGATGCTGGTGGTTGGAACCCAGTCAGGTACCTTAAACAGCCTTTGGCTATTGCATTGTGACATTCGACCTCTTGCATGCTGTACTGCTTTGCCTGTCCTTGCTTGATCCTGTTTGAAACAAGATACTCATGGACAGAGTAGTGTGCTAGAGCGATGATCTGTTGGACGGGCCCCCTTCGTCTTTCCGCCTTGTTCGTTGTAATAGTGACTAGACTAGAGCAGATCTTCAGCGCGTCTAGCGGATCTTCTAAAACTTCATCGCGGTCGAACGCTGGGTCGCGCTCCACATCAATGGCGACAACTTCAGCGACCTCTTCAACAGAGAGCGGCCGAGCAGAGAACGTCAGCCACTGCAGGATGCGCATTGCATACTCTGCATGTTTCTCGCTTATTGCACAGAGGATGCGGTCGTATGTCTTGTCTAGTGTTGGCGGCAACGTCCTTAGAGACTTGTGCAGCATCTTT
The DNA here is from genome assembly GCA_002105025.1 of Clohesyomyces aquaticus. NCBI lineage: Eukaryota > Fungi > Ascomycota > Dothideomycetes > Pleosporales > Lindgomycetaceae > Clohesyomyces > Clohesyomyces aquaticus. The sequence continues at coordinate 32,876 of MCFA01000101.1, read as the reverse complement.
CGAGTGAGGCACTCTCCTAAAGCGTCAAGCTGGCATGCAGCCCACCGGAACCTGTCTTGTCGTCAGCTCTAGATTTGCTGAGGCTTGGGTGAGCACACGTGCATTCCACGAGCTCCACGCATCAATACAACCTCAATCTCCTGCCTTATATCGGCGTCTTTCTTCCATTTGACCAAATCCTTATCTTTAGACAGCCTTTCCTGGATGTATCGCTGTATGTCCTTGTCCACAATGTCACTCTGGAGACAAACAGTATCCTCTTTGTATACGTAGCTCTCTAACGAGCTCTCTATGTCCCGCTCTTTCCGACTGGTCATAAGCAGATGCAGATTGTCAAGCTGCCACCCAGCCACGGTTTCAAGCACGTCCATTAGTTCCGAGCGCTGTGTACACTCATCGAGCGCATCAAGAACAGCGTAGACATCCGTGAACTGTTGCATCGCCTGCCGTGTTACTTCCAGGAGCGCATGTAGTGACGGCTTTCGTCGTCCGTTTTCGCAAGATGAGTACAACGCGTCAATGCCCTTAGGTATCGTAAACGAACGCTGCAGGAGTTGGCAGAGCAACGAGCGCAGCATGAGCTCTGGATCCAGTTTCTGTATATCGTTGAAGTCGAAAAAGAAGTATGCCGTCACCATGCTAGTGTCATCATGGCAGTGCTGCAGCAGATGCTCGATGATTGTTGAGCTCAGGATGGTCTTTCCACATCCTGGGATCCCATACAGCCACAGTCGCGACGCTGCACTCTTCCATTCTGCGAACTTTGCGCTTTCCAGCAGCCAGAGTCCAGTCTCAGCCTGCCGCTGCTTGTGCGCTTTGTGATAGTTGGTGGACGGGTCGGGCGCCGAGAGCCAGCTGCAGACCTTGCCAAGCCTCTCTGCTTGGCTTTGGCTCCGAGTATTGGTGTTGTCCACAGGAACACTCAAGACGTGCTCGCGAGACTCCCGTATCTCTTTTTTCAGTCGCTTCAGCGCCTTCTCTTTGCCTTCGCTGTAGATTAAGGGTAGATGAATGTCGAATATGCCTAGCAGGCAATATGCTCCATCTTCTGGGCGTGTCGTCTGGCGATTATCTGCCCAAGAGAACCGCTCATCTACGCCAAAGTCAGACACTTGCTTCCCCAACAGAGCGTCGCTAGGTATTCCAGTAATCTCGTGGATAGTGTCTTTTAAAGACTGTTTGTCTCCCAGCAGCTCTCTCTCTTTCGAATAGAATGCAACCGATGTAGGGGCAAGCAGTTCCTGGAGTGTCCACCCTCTCGTAAACCACCTGCTCTTCCTGAAGGCCGGCTTCCACCTCCGGCTCGATTCACTATCCGCATCAGGAGCGCTACACTCAACGTCTGAAAGGTAGACGTAACACTTCTTTGCGTTCTGATACCAGCGGAACATAGAGTTGATCGCTTCTTGAAGCTCTTGGCTGTTTGATTTGTCGATGCAGCAGGTGTCTACCCAGAAGTAGTGCAGACCGTCACGCTCTGCCTGTTGTGCGCAGAAGCGAATCTTATTCCAACCAGCTTCCTTCTCTGCATTAATGTCCTTTACACCATCAAGGCTCTTCAGATCATCGAAGACCACCTCCTCCTCCCCCCAAGTGTGCGAGAGGATCGCATAGGGAGGAATCTCCTCGCTACGAATAATGTCCTTCGTCCATCTAAGCTTCCCGTCGGTTTCGATATACAGTAGTCGCATCGGGCGGTATATGTGTATATCTGCGCGAGCGATAGAACGGAGTCTCGGGGCGTCGAAGCAGGCTGAGGGAAGCGATAGCGCACGGCGGCCCGCTCGCGTAGGGTGTGAAGATCGTAGCTATTATGGTTGTTTCGAGTGCTAAGTAAGGGTTTGCTAGGTTAGGAGTGAGGAAGACTGGCCTCCTCGTTGTTGGGGCAGGCTGCATTTCCAACGACCAGGCAGGAGGCGCTGCCCGCCTGGGCCGTTACGTGGGCAGGCCGGGCAAGGCTGACAATGCGTGATCGCACGACAGCCATCATGCTACATACCCAGAAGCAGTTCTTGTTCAAAGACGCGATCTAATAGTGCAAAAGGCACGATTCACAGGCCGTTGTTTACTGTAAGAGCATGTTACAATGTCTGCAGAGCGTGCTGGTTCGTGCAAAGGACACACACTAGCTACAGGGACTGCCGCTACCGGTATTCTACCGCGGGCCGGAACGCAACGCAACACAGCGACGACAGCCTTGACGCAGGCTGCAGCCCGAACATCTCAAGCGACGCACTTGTCTGGCGCCAGCGAGCGGCTCCAGCGCGGACGATAAAATGCTGTTGATGCGTCGCATACTAGTCTATGTGGTATAAATGACGTTCACGCAGTCTCCGCCTCTAATCGCGACTGCCCCACCGCCCCATTCTCGAGCCTGCCGTCCTTAATTATCGATCACCATATCGAATAGGCGTAAGGTCTCTCGCCTCAGCTACGGCTAGGACAACAGCAATGTGCGATAAGGGGCACGACAATCACGCGAATAGCTACCGCAAGGCATAGCAATGGATACAGTAAATAGTGCAACTGCAGAGTCACAACAGCAAGAACTTTACAGCAGCATGTATAATTAATACTCTCGGCAAGCGCAGCAGAACAATTAGCCTTCCTCTGGCGTTCTGAGAGGCTCCACTACGAGAACACAGACGGCCGCCTTTCCCAGGCCACCACAAGCTTCATCTCATGTCCTGATCCCCTAGTACATCCGTGTCACTGGGGCCCTCCATGGGGCAGGTGCATTCTCGATCCCGACCACAGCTGCAACGATCGCTGTTGCTGGCTCTAGCTCTTCGGTCATCCGCGTCGCCTTGGTCTTTGGCTCCGCTGTATCATCCTCTACCACAGCACGCTTGCGCTTCCGACCTCGCTTGCCTTTGCCTTTAGCCTTCTGAGCAGCGTCTTTCTCAGCGCGCTTCTCTCGTGCTTCTATGAGCTCCTCATAGCCCATGACCTTGGCTTTGCCTAGTACTAGCGACTTGGTCGACCGTCGCACCTTAGCTTCGTTGTTGATCGTCAGCAAGAACCAGATGTGGTTCTGCTGGAGGGCCCCCTTTGCGAGAGATAGCTGCGCGGATTTAGCTAATTTGTGGAGGTGTCTCTGCAGGTTTTGTTTGTTTGTCTCGTCGAGAGCACCAGCGTCCTGCTCGATGATCAGATTTCGAAGCGAACACAAGGCCCTCTGCTGAAACTGGCGTGACAGGTGTTGGTGGAACTTCATTCTGGTGGCAAACCTCGACGTTTCTCTCGTCGGCTTTCAAAATAGTCAGATCAGCGAGAGGTTTTGGCATACTCCTGAGCACCCTGTCTGGGTTGAACGGAAACAGACCACTTGCAGCAAAACTAGCTATAATGTTAGAAGCGAAGGCTTTCTCCCTTGCAAGGCTATAGAGAGAAGTAAAGTGCTCTTTGCTGATTGTGTTGACGCCTCCCCGCTCTCGATGCTCAGCTTGCTCGCGATAGGCTGTCTTCAGTGGAGCAAACACTGCGACGTCGTAGGGCTGCAGCTTATGGGAAGTGTGAGAGGGGAGACGACAAAGGATAATGTTGTTCGCGAAGCAAAACTCTAGAACTTTGAGAGTCTCATGCGTCCCGAAGCCATCGCAGATCAGCACCCGCGGCTTACCTCTACCTTGCTCCTTAGTCTCACGGTCGAATATACGCTGAAGCCATTGCAAGCTGAGGTAGGAATCTGTGTATCCAGTGTCAGAGCACGCGTACTGCCATCCAGGGGTGGGAAATGTAGTCCAGTTGCTCTAGTGCGTGGTAGCTAGCCAGATGATCATGGGGTCTAGGTACCTACTATCACCACTAATTCACTCAATCGCGGTGACCATTGTGCGTTTGACAACGCGCACCTCTATAGTTTCGCATGTCATCCTTACTTACTAAGACTTTTACCGTACCTAGCATTAATAGCATAACGCCAGTCTCGTCCATGTTGTATACATTCTCCTTAGAGATAGCCGGTCAAAATTCACGGGTAGTCGGTAACTTCCATTTCCTCATCGTAGTTCTCGTCAACATCTCCATGATACGAGGGTGGGATCTTGACGCACTCTCCATCAGCAAGGGGCTCGCCAGCTACAGTCCCGCTTGAATTAGCTTGCGGTGGAGCAAAAGGATCATGATCAAAGGCGACATCATCGCTCCATATACTGAGTCTGTGCACTCGTGATCGGCTCTGGGTCTTCCGGTCCGAAGCGCTCCTCGTCGTCGAAAAGATTGTCCCCCTTTCCCATCTGCTCGTCATCTGGCACCAAGGTGGGGGCCTGTTCTTCAATTTCTGGTGAGGTTTCTGGATGGGTATCCGAGCGTGGGTCCTCTTGAGAAAGAAGTCTCCCCCCGCCTTGGATAAGTACCTGCCCCCCCTCGACAAGAATGTCATCCTCGAAGTATATAATATGGCCGTTCTGGATCATCACGTGCATTGGACCCTGGATATAGACCTCCATATCATGATCCGCATCAATAGCAGCAACCTCTTTCTCCCATTGCGCGCTCGTAGACGGCGGAGAAACCCGAGCTGGATCGTATGCGCCCGCCAGTTCGAGCAGTTCTTCGTCGACGGAGCACAGTCGCGGAGAGTGGGGGAACACTACGGACTTTGGGCCTTCGGCTGGAGGGGCGTCGGGCTCGTCGTCGGTGTCTTGGACGAGGGTTGAGCTCTTGGGGGGCTTGGGGGTCCTTGGCTTCTTGGGAGTTTTGGGCTCGGCTTTCTTTCGGAGCTTAGTAGCTTTATTCGCATTGGGCTCGGCCCTTTTGCGGGGGATCTTGGATTTGGACGGTTTCTTTGGTGTTGCTGGAGTTTGCCCGTCCATGTTTTCAGCGTTCGCTTTGCCCTTGGAGGAATGGTATTGTGCGAATCTATGATCGGGTTCGGGTACTTCGCCTTTATCGTACACGCTTTTAAATGCGAGATATTCCGCTCGAGCACTCTCGATGGTGCGGCCTCCATGCAATCGATCACCTTTCTTTCCAGGGATTGTCCACGGCTCTTTCTCGAACTTGTAGTTGAAGCGTTCTATCAGCTCAGTGATGGAAGCGTCAGGAAAGTCGCGCAGCAAACTTGCAAGAAAAAAACGCTCCTGCTCTTCCCATCGAAGCTCGCATGTTACGCGGGCGATGGCTTCGCGATGTCGGTCGTTCATCAACTTCAGAGTGCGCGCGTCGTTCCAGTTCTTTGGCTGAACGTACCCTTCTATGCCCGGGTTTACGTAGATATCATGTGCTGGGAGCCGCTTCGGATGCTTCTTGTCGGGCCTGGACGCATATCGATGAGCTGAATTACGAGGTTGTCAACCTGGTTGTACAATTTCTTGGGTTCAGCGCCATCTACCGCGATTGGAGCATTAGAGCCTTCCGAGGACGGCGGAGATGAAGAAGGCACAATATAGTCTCCATTTCCAAGCATTCGAAAAGCTGTTTGAAAGATACGAGCCTGGGGGCCAATTTCAAAGACCCGGCGCTCATTGCAGCGTTGCTTGTACGAGCAGGTGGGGAACCCGGACGGGGTTGGGGCTCATTGGTTGGAATTGGCGTCCTCCCCCAGGCTTCGTTGAAAGGTGGAAGTGGTGGGAGATCAGGCTTGAACGGCACAAAGAGATCCGCGGTCTTGTACTTCAAGGTGTCGCGAAAGTTAGTGATCAGGCCCTCGCTCTGTATCTGAGCTGCAGTCCTCGTCGACGCGTTGATAGTAACGGTATCATCGATGGCGCGATTTCCTTTGGACTGAAGGTCGACTTGCGACGAAGGAAAATGTTCTCACTCTTTGGAGCTAATGAAGTCTCCGATGACTTCTCTGTAGAGAACGCAGCCTCTCGACCCTTGGGATCCAAGGACTTTAGAGTGTCTATCGGGGGAAGGGTTCGAGGGGAGATCGCTTCGTCGTCTTCGTAGTCGTAGATGTGGTACTGCTCATGTGGGCCGGTGACCGGTGACTCTTGTAGTGAATTTGTACTCTTGCCCAGATCGGGAGAGGACATAGAGAGGACACCAGATTCTTCGCGCCCAACGGTGCCTGCGGCGATATCGCATGGCTGTGGCTTAGGTGCCCAAAAGGACAGAGATGGGGAACCAGAATTACTGAGTTGGTCAACGACGTGCTCGTTCTTCTGTTCCTTAATATCAAACTCACGCTCATTTAACGAGGGAGAGGCCGGTCGTTTCGAGGATTGGCTAGACATGGTGCTGTCAAGAAAAGCCTGTGCTTGAGAGAATATTTCGGTTTATGCTTATATCGAAATCGTGGAAAGGATGTGGAACGCAATCTGGGTGGGAATACTGGTCGAGGTGAGCGGTCTGAACGTGCCCAATATATAGGTGCAGCGAATCCGGTTCAGGGGGCCCCTTGAAAGGTGTCACCAAGTTGCGCAACAACGCGCACACAATGTTGTGGTGAATATGGCACCTCTCCGCTTTGTGCCAGCACCTTGTACGACCCATCATCAGAAGGATAAAGGCTGGAGACATAGGCCAAAATGGGCCAAATGAGGAAACAAAGGCTTTTGTAGGAATCGAGGAACTTTACAAAGGGCTTCCGCAGATTCGATGTCACACTGCTCTATGCTGATACTTCTTGTCTCATTTATCTGCTATGTATCATGCCGGAGTAATCGAAGTTGAGCCAAGCTGACTCACCAGTCTTCATGTCGAAGCGATTGTCGATGCCATCCCCCAGACCATACAACCTGGCAAGAAGCTGGTCGAACGCTAGGGATGGCCTACCCTAGCTTACATACATACATACCATACTTACCATACAGTATATATACAAGCCGTCAGTTTGGTTACAGTATGATGTCTGTGCGGTGCTAATATTATCCGAAAAGCCGGCAGATCCCATACGAACTAGAGCCCCTGAGATAGCCCCAGCACCAGCTAAGCATACTGGCCACCCTTCGAGCCTCGAGCAGATTTACCCTACGGAGAGGATGGCTTTTACGGTGGAACCGCCGCACTGAATTAGGTACTGGCTTATACAATTTTTTGCCGTCCGTGCACCATACCATACATACAATATACTGTATATATACTCATACGGTATATATACAAGCCTCCGGTAATATACATGTATGGAGCCAACCCTATCGAACGCCGTGACTTTTGCATCACCTCAACAGCGCCAAGCGTTGTAAGTGGGCCTTGAACAGAGAGGAGAGAGGGAAGCCGAAGGATGGAAGGACGGTGGTGTTGTCTCCTGCAGTGCTTCTCGGATACGGCGTGAAGAGTGGAGCCCTCTGGGTCCGAAAGCTTGGACCAACCTTGGCGCTCCTGGCAAGGCTACGCTACGCTACCGACTTCCACACTTTCGGATTCTCATCTTCATCTTCCCCGTTCCGCGTACCTTCAATCACACGACGTATAGCGGTCTGGTCTGCGTCTGATCAGGGGAGATTTTTTCATGCTTACGTGGCACATGCTTACATGCCAGACTTAGTGTCGGAAGGCGGCCAGGAGGGTTTCGTTGACGGCGTGAAGCCTAGGTATCCAGCGGCACACACAGCCCTGGAGTTGACAACACATAAGGCTGAGGTCAGATCTCGGGACGAGGCTTTAGATCAGGATCATTCCTTCTCGGGACTATGATGACCCCTCCAGGCGGCCTTGCCCAGCTTAAGTTTTCCGATGTTGCCGATCCCTTCGCATGCCGGTCGCGCAAACAGCAAGAGCAGTAAGCAAGGTGTCTGCCATTACCTCATCCATCCAATTGCAGTGCTTGGCCTATACTGACCAAGAGTGACGGATAGTAAGACTGCAGCTGTCTCGCTCTCATCTCTACAAAATAGTGGATGGCGTGCGCCACGCTCGGCAGGCCAGCTACTCTTATGGAAGTGTATGTGATTATAATCAGCAGCCCAAGCGTCTAACAATAACACAGACTAGACTATTGATTTCGATGGGGAAGAGGATCAATGGGTGAGGTGGCCGACATACATAAGATAGCTGTGGTGACCATGTCGTGGAAGCCTCGTAGTAGCCTCGTGGAACCGGTCACCGAATACTCCGCTCGTTAAGAGGTTCGATCGAGCGATTTCTCTTTCGTGTCTGCTTTGCCAGTGTTCTCTCAATAGATACCCTCTCTCGCATCATGCGTTCTTTCCTAGTCCTTTGTATGGCATTTCTTAGCCATGCCTATGCCCCGCGCCGTCATTTCACGCTCGAGTTAACATGGGGAAACGGATCTCCCGATGGCTTTGAACGAGAAATGATCTTCATCAATGGACAGTTCCCCGGGCCAACGATTGAGCTTGAGCAAGATGACTGGGTTGAAATCGTTGTTCAAAATAATATGCCTTTCAACAGCACGATACATTACCACGGTAAGTTCATCGGTTCCTCGAGCCGGACGCGTGTTACTTATGCGACGCGCAACAGGCATTGAGCAGAGAAATACTCCATGGGCAGACGGAGTTCCGGGTTTGACCCAACGACCAATTCAACCCGGTGACAGCTTCGAATACGAATGGCACGCGGATCAGTACGGCAGCTACTTCTATCATGCCCACTCCCGAGGCCAAATTGACGACGGGGCATACGGACCCATCATTATCAAGCCAAAATCTGGGTTGTCAAAACCATTTACTGCCATTTCCCCAGACGAGGTCGACGCTCTTGAAGCAGCAGAGAAAAATGTTAGGCCACTTCTGCTTTCAGATTGGCGACACACAACTTCAGAGCGTACATGGGAGCTTCAATTGGCGTCTGGTATCGAGAGCGCAGTGTGCATGGATTCGCTTTTGATCAACGGAAAGGGAGCAGTCGATTGCTGGTCGCGCGAGGAAATAACTCAATTCACAAGCCCTGGAATTGCGCCGCTGTTGCAGCAGAACAATCTGACAATGACGGACAAGGGGTAAGTCTAGCGTGATACACTTCTTACTACAAAGCTTACATCATCTAGGTGCCTGCCACCGCAAATTCTGGGAGAACTCCTCGAGTCATCTGTGCCGATAGACTACGATGCTCTTCCATCCACTGTGTTTAACGTGTGCACTCCGACCAAGGGCTCCCATGCCGTTATCAAGACCCCGAAACACAGCAAATGGATGGCTTTAGACATCATATCGACTGCTGGGATCGATACTTTTGCATTCAGTATTGATGAGCACCCAATGTGGGTTTATGCTGTTGATGGCCACTACATTGAACCACTCAAGGTGGATGCTCTGAGCGTAGCCAACGGTGATCGCTACTCCGTGTTCATCGAGCTCAACAAGCGAGCCTCGAATTACGGCATCCGACTCGCATCGATAGCACTCACCCAGCTCATTGATACCTACGCTGTACTCTCCTACGATGCCGACTTCAAAACTTTCTGGAACAACACAAGCGACGCGCCCTTTTCATCAAGACCATCTATTAACCAAGCTGGGGGCGCAATTTCTACCAATGTGACATTCTTCAACCAGGCTGCTATGGTGTCATTCCCACCCCAATTTCCGCAGCCCGCCCCAGATGTGGACAGGACTTTCATCATGGACATCAAGACCGTCGGCGCATCCTACATCTGGGCGCTAAACTCGACACCATTGAACCACGCCATCGATGACTCAAACCCACCTCTCCTATACCAGCCGCCCTCTGTCAGCAACCCGGGAGGAGAAATCACAATCACAACCTTAAACAACACCTGGGTCGATCTAATCTTCACCGTAACAACGCTCAACCAGCCTCCGCACCCCATCCACAAACATAGCAACAAGGGCTTCGTAATCGGCCAGGGTGTCGGAAACTGGACCTGGAGTACTGTCTCGGAAGCCATGTCCTCCATACCCCAAAACTTCAATCTCGTCACTCCGCCGTACAGAGACGGGTTCGTGACACCGCCAACTGTTACGAGCCCGACTTGGCTGGCGGTGAGATACCATGTTATAAATCCGGGGGCATTTATGTTGCATTGTCATATTCAGAGTCATTTGAATGGGGGGATGGCGATGGTGATGCTGGATGGGATTGATGAGTGGCCGGAGGTGCCAATGCAGAGGAAGAACTGAGTGTAAGTTCCGCGCGCGCAAGCAATGTTTAAACGTAATGAGCACATGTGACAATGATAATACGATAATGAACCTTTTTGCATACTGTCCCCATCCTCTGAGTGCCTGTCGTTCCAAACTATCGCAAATCTGTCAGCATCGCGTCGCATCGCATTCTGCTTCCCGGCTTCCCGCAACCCTCGGAAGACCACTTCCGACCCCAACCCGCGCATTCCGAAAAGTGACGTCCCTCCAAACCGAGGGCCGATTCCGCCCGACATCAGCATCTAGAACCGCACCCTCCTCTTGCCGGCAAAGGCCATGACGATAAGAAGCCCGCGTTTCGCTGAATTTATAATGGCCCCCACCACTCCGCAAAACTTGCCCGCATCTCATCCTGTCGGCTTCGCGCATCCGCAAAAAACCCACATCCCAGTCCAACTTTCTATCAAGATTGCTTATCGATAAGCTCGCCGACCCCGACCGTAGAATATAAAAGCGGTACAATGCCCACGCCGCCATTTTCCCAAGACCGCCGCGATTGGCTCGCGGAGATTGTCGGTTTGTTTGAGAAATGGCACATCCACACGGAAAAGCACCAGCGCAAGGTCAAGAAGTGAGGCAATGGTTGACGGGCCAGGATGGATTGGAGAACCTGAAGATGGGGGAGGCGGAGATGCCAGTCCCAGGGATGGATGAGGTTTTGGTGGAGGTTAGGGCTGTGAGTCTGAATTATAGGGATACTGAAGGTGTGTATGGTTTCTTTCTGCTTCATGAAGGATGTCGTTGCAAAGCTCGACTCTCCCGTTTGGACGACAGAAATTCTTCTTCTATATCTACTCTGTATGCACATATCGCTAACAGCCTCCAAGTCGCAATGGGTCTCTACAACCACCATGCCTCCGTCTCCCACCCCACCCTCCTAGTACCCTGCTCCGATATGTGCGGCCTCGTCCTCTCCGTTGGTCCCCCCTCCCCTCCCTCCTCCTCCCCCTACACCAACCCCCTCTTCCGCCTACTTCCCGGCGACCGCGTCCTCAGCACCTTCTCCCCCACGCACCTAACCGGCACCATTACCCCCTCCGACCTCGCCTCTGGTCTCGGCGGCCCCGCCCCCGGCGTCCTATGTACCCACCGCATCTTCCCAATCCACGGCCTGGTCAAAGTACCAGAGTATCTGACGGACGAGGAAGCAAGTTGTCTGCCGATTGCCGCGATGACGGCGTGGATGAGTTTGAATTGCATGAGGCCGAATGGGGAGATTATTGGCGCGGGGGAGACGGTCGTGTGTCAGGGGACAGGAGGAGTATCTATCGCCGGTCTGCAAATCGCATCTGCAGCCGGAGCAACTGTAATCGTGACGAGTTCGAGCGATGAGAAGCTCGAACGCGCGACGAAACTCGGGGCTTCCGAAACCATCAACTATAAAACGAACCCATCATGGGACGCCGAGGTATTAGCGAAAACCGGGGATGAAGGCGCGGATGTCATCTTCGAGCTCGGTGGCGCGCAGACGCTGCGGCGCTCGTTTGAGTGCGTGAAGTTTGGCGGGTTGATTGCGTGTATCGGCTATCTATCCGGGAAACAGGACGACAGTGAGGATCGCACGAATACGAATTTGCTGGCGTTGAAAAGGAATGTGACGCTCAAGGGGATCTTGAATGGGCCCAGGGATCGGTTGGAGGAGATGTTGAAGTTCTATGAGGAGAAGCGGATTAGGCCGGTTGTGGATCGCGTGTTTGGGTTTGAGGAGGGAGGGGAAGCGTTTAAGTATTTGTTTAGTGGGGGCCATTTTGGGAAGGTGGTTGTTAGGGTTAAGGAATAGAGAAGGTTGAGCGTAATTAATTAATGCATGCGCGGCATATTGTTTGCAATGGGCAATGGTTCTCAGTTGACTATAACACCTGGTGTCGTGGGGGCTGTACTACTTCCGCTCAGAGAGAGGTTCTTCACCGTTCATTCTGACGTACAAGATTCAAACAACGTAGCTTCCACCATATTTCTCAAGCGCAACAAAGCTAATATGAAGACAGCCTCTCACCCAGCCAACTGTAACACGCATCTCCACAACCCCACCTCAAAGCAACATCCCTCGTCCACCCCAACTATCTACATCCGATGCACGCTACTATTCTTCGTCCACCTCCTAAACGTCTTCCCCTTCCACCAAAACAGCGCCCCAAAACAACACCACAACAAAATCAAACTTGCATTCGTCATAATGGGCGGCACAAACCCATCCTCCTCCGCCCAAACCGTAATAAACTTACTAAACCCATATCCCCAAACATTCTTATTGACCGTAATACTCACAAACAGACTTCCCGCAACCGGTTTATAGCTATCGACGGCATAAGTGGAGGAGATGGCGGGTAAGGCGGCGACTTGGATGCCGGCGCAGGTGTAGCCGATGATGACGATGGCTTGCCAGGGCCATTTGTTTTGGTAGCCGACGGAGACTATTATGTTGCCGAGGTACATGATGATGATGTAGGGGATCATGGCAGGAAGACGCATTTCGGGCTCGCGGATGCCACCGTTGCGGCGCGTGGAGCGTGCGGAGATCCAGTCGGAGAGTGGGCCGGCGGTGAAGAGGCCGATGAAGGCGCCGATGAGGATGGCGAAGTTGAAGAAGCCTGGGAGTAAACATTAGGTTGCGTGTCTACATTCGTTGCTAAAATGGATAAGGCAGGTAGGAGCTATGACTAGGATAGGATGTTGCTGAAGTGGGAGAAAGGGGGTTTATGTACATACCGATGGTCTGCGTATTAAAATTGTACGGCGGCGCCGCAAACGCCTGACTCTGCGTCAAATTCAAAGTCAAGAAACTACTACAACTCCACGACACGACAAAACTGGCAAACTCGACAATCGGAAATGCGAACAACTTCCACGGCACCCAGAGATCGATCAAAATCGTCTTGAACCACCGCGGCGACTTCTGATACATAGCCCACTGGCGCTTTCCAGGGCGTCCCTTTCCGAGATACGGATCCCGGGCTGCGGTCTCCTCGTGCGTCAGCCCGGCCATGGGGAGATTGGCGGATTGGTGTGTCGGCACTTGCTGGATGATTTCGGCGTCGTGGGCGGCGGAGGCTTTGGGTGAGGTCGTGTTTTCGATGGTGGTTGGCTTTTCGAGTTTTTCGTTCGAGTTTGAAGAGGCTGCGGGACTGCCATCTTTGATGCCGAGATTGTGATTCAGTTCGTTGGGGTGCGGGCGGTGGTATTTGGTCTCGGGGAACATGAAGACTACCATCAGGAAGGAGAGAACTAGCATGCCGACGTTGAGCCACCAGAAACTACGCCAGCCCACCTTTTCGGCCATGGATCCGGAGATGATGGGACCAACCTGTGCAATGTGAGTTTCATGCTTAATGGCAGGGCGGGATCTAGGAGGGGATACGTACCATCAGTGAGCCCATGTAGGCTACCCAGTAGAGCGTATTCCAACTGCCACGATCATGCAAGAAGAATATGTCCGCAATGACAGCCGGTTGGATGCTCTCAGCTGGCCCAGCACCAATTCCATTGATCACACACGCGCCCATGAAGCTTCCGTAAGAGCCCGCTTTGGCACGCCAGATGTTAGACCCGATGTTGATGAGCTGCGAGAGGAGATACACCGGACGACGACCAAACGATGTACTAAGCGGAACCCTATTCTCTCGATTAGCCTCGCCTTCTGGTCCGCTCCGCGATTCCCCAACAATCCTGGACACTCACCAGATGAAATTGCTAAACCCCAGCACCAAAATACACACTCCAGTAAACTGCACGGCAGCAGGCAAATCACACTTGAAATCCTCCATAATTGGCCCAAACATCGGCCCCAGCGCCAGCGGTCCAAATCCCTGGGTGAACGTGACAAACGTGCTGGCCGTAATACACGCAATCTTCCAGCCGGTGCTCCAATTCAAGGGGTCATGCGGATCGTCGCTGGGCTGGGGCACAAGGACGTTTTTGTGCGCGCCTTTGACGAAGTGGTGAGAGCCGACGTCGGCCATGATTTCGGTGCCAGGCAGGATCTCGGTGTGGAGTTCGGCTTCGATGCGCCGTAGCTCCTGGGGGTGGGTTAGATGGTTGTTTACAGACGTTTATATACGACTATAGGGAGCAGGGGAAGGTGAAGGGCAAAATGTACCTGTTCATCGTAATTCATCTCCATGCTGGGCGACGGTGATGAAGAGGGGCCTCAGAGGGCGAAGTGGTAAATCGGATTCCAAAGAGAACCTCGCTACTTTGTCAACAGGGCGGGAGCGGTTGATATATAATAGGACCCAGTCGTAGCAATGGTATCCATGCGCTGGCGGCAGAGTACTCGGTGCAATAATCCTTGCGATCCAGTGCGTGTGTGCGTGTGTGCGTGTGCCTGCAGGCCGTCCAGTGCGGTTTCACAAGACCACAAAATGGTAGCAGCGTCCACAACGCGTCCAGACCAGCCGTTAGATCGCGCGAGCTGTATTAGTGAGTCGGCCCGGTCTTAGATGTCGACGGCAGTTGTCTCGTCCCAAGAAAACGGCCAAGGGTCTGGTAGCCCAAGATCAATCGCAAACGGAGTCCAAGATCGGTAGTCGTTCGCAGCTCACACCATTATCAAGTCCCTCATCCTGCACCCGTTCATCCGCCCTGCCTTGTCGCACACAATCTCGCCCTCGCCGCTCTCTCCAGCGTCCCAGCAACCCGGGATCTCACTCAGCAATCTCACACGCATATGCCCTCCATTTGCAATTATTCATGTCCCCATCAAATCAGATCCCCCGGACGCCAGCTCCTCGCCCCAGAAGCAGTTTCTCCGCCGACGAACAAAGCTCAACAAGCTTTGCGTCCCACACACGAACCCCACGCTGCGCTAGCCGCACCCGGTCCAGCCTGTCCCAAACCGTCGCAGCACGCCGCGTCGGATCGGCGCCTTTACGGCCGGCTCTCGAATCCGGCACATTTCCCCTGCGCTGCAGAATTGCCGTGCTCTGTCCAGTCTTCCCCAGGCCTTTCGCGACACCGGCGACCTGTGGCTTGTGGTGAGGGCACAGGAATAGGAACAGCGGGCGGGTGTGTGTGCAAGATTGAGTTTAGACACAGAGTGACAGAGTCATGACGTTGGCGCATCGCTCCCCCTGGCCGTGTGGCGCTTTTTGCGGGCGCGGAGTGGGTGCGGACTGCTTGGCCGTATCGCTCGCCTGCAGATGCGGGGAAGCGAAACCGGGGATGCTGGGTCTGGGCACTGGGCAAGCCTTCGAGAACACCGAGACGCGACGGTATTTTCCTCGGTGGCAATTTGAAGCGCTCGGCAGTTGTTTCGTGTAGAAGTAGTACATGAACACCTGAACTTTGTGCGATGGATGGCTTGCTGCCACCCGTCTGTCTGTCACTGTGAACCTTGCGGCGCGCAAAGTTACCGGGCGCGGTGCACAAGTTCCGGGTGATGGGAAGGACCGAATAGAAGGCTACTCGTGCTTCTTAGTATTATAACCGTCTTTCAACCTGCCCCCGTGGATCTCTGTCGAGTAGTGGTATGGTACAAAGGAGCACTTTGAGACGCGGGACAAGCCCTATCAAGAAACTTAAAATATGGGTCCGCTGCCTGTCCGAACCTCCCTCCCATACAGCTGGGTCTGTGAACCACAGGTCGATAGATGCAGGGAAAAGGCAGCTTGTTCCACGTGACAGTACCATCAACCTTGGAACCCAGGAATTCTTCTGTGTGCCAACCTATGTTCAATATAAAGTAGGGACATAGGAATGCTTCCAAATCAGCAGGATTTCTTGATAGAAAGAAAAAAAATGCAGTTTCCGTCCGCCGGTTACATTCAATAAGTCATGTATTACAAGTATTTGTCCAACCAATTCCCGTCCACACAAACCCAGTATGTGCGTGTCAAAAACATGTAGAAAGCCAAAGCCTTCAGGCCTCGGAGGTATCATAATCCAGAAAGCATCTCCACCACAACCATCAACAACACTATAGCCAACATCCAATATCCAACATCCATCCAGCAACGACCACCCCAACCACATATTCAAACCTTCATATGTACACCCCATCTCCTCCCTTCTCACCCTCCCCAACCCTACGAAGGCATAACCGGCACATTACTCGAACTAACCGTCCTCTTCCACCCACCCCAGAAACCCCCAATCACGCCCCCGCCACTCACCGGCGGTGTTGTCGTCCCCGCGGGGGTCTGGGCTGGGCTCGGTGTCTGTACCCCCAACCCTCTCTTAAGACCCTCATACCTCCCCCTCAATTCCTCCAACTCCTGTCGCGCCACCGCCTCCGCCGTCTTCGCATTCACCAACTCCAGCAACAGTGCCTCATTATCGACCGGCGCATTATGATCCGTAGCCAGGATATTCTGCGTCGCGAGACTGGATCCGCGTTTTGCGAACGTGGTGGGGTGGGAGGACTTTTGCGATGCACTGCGGCCGAGACGTAATTCGCGGAGGCCGTTGGTGGAGACGGCGGAATCTGCTGTGTCGGAGCGGGAGAGCGCCGGAGGCGTATCAGAGTTGTTTGGTTCGGAGGAAGAGGACCAAGGGAGCGAGCCCTTCCTCGCACTCATCCTCAAATCCTGGATCGTTTTCTCCGCACGCTGGTTCATGTTATACGAGTCCTGCAGTCTATGTCTCGTGTCCTTGAGCGCTTCCCTCGCGATCTGTAACTCCGTATCTCGGTCATTGAGTTCGCGGGCCAGGGCTGTTGCGCGCGCGGTTTCGTTGGCGAGTTGTTCTTTCGTGCGGGCGAGGGATTCGCGGAGATATTCTTTTGTTTCGAACATCGAGGATGCGCGGTGGTGGGCTTGGTGAGTCGGGAAGCGATTATCCAGTGTTGAGGCAAGTTCACCGACGTCTTTGGGGAGTGCTGAATCGGGGAGGGTCTCGGTGGATGGAGGTGGGATGAGAGTGGCGGAGGTGATTGTGGTGCGGCGACGAGAGGCTCTGCTTGATGGTGTAGCGGGCTCCTTGGTCCGGATTCTGTCGATGACGGAGCGGACGATGCGGTGGTCCTCGCGACGGTCTTCTCGCTGCTTCTGCAATGCAGCCTCGAGTTCACTGTTCTGGCGTTGAAGCTGGCTCACGGACATTAGCAGCTGCTCGATCTGGTAATGCAGATCGCGGTCCTTGGCCGAATGCCCCATTCTGATGGAAAGCGCGGTGGACTCGTGACCGGATTTGAGGGACAGGGCATCTCCCGAAGATCCTCGCGAGATGTCGGTCAGCGCGGTGCTCTGCGTGCTTGTCGAGCTATCGGAACCTTCCACGGAGTTGATTGTAGCGAGGCTTTGTTTTGACGGTGTACGGCGGAGGAAGCTGAGCGGCCTGGACGGAGCCTGCAGGCCAGGACTGAGGGACAACGACTTCGTAGATGAGTTGGACGGGCCCCACAACCGGCCCAGGAACGAGGTGGCGGATTTCTGGACTTCCGAAGTCTTGGATTCGCGATTGTCCTTCTCTTCCCTGAAGTTTGCCTCCAGTTTCTGGAGACTTTCCCGCGTGACGTCGTTGGTGAAGCTCACGAAGTCGTTCACCAGCTCGTCGGCTGATTTCGCGTTACGGCCATAAGGATCCCACAGCTGCCTGCCCAGCAAGAGCTGCATGACGTCCTCGAATTCGGAGAAGCCAAGAATCTTCTGCTCGTTCCTCTTCATCAACGCGAGCGCGACGCGCATGATGGTTTCCGACGCGCCCTCGGCAAAGATGACGTCGTAAATGCGAAACAGCATGGGCAGCGGACATGTGACAGCAAAGAAAGATAGAAACCATTGCGACAAGTAAGCTGACTCAATCTGCAGGGCGTCGAGATGTGCTGCTAATTTTGGCATGTGCTGTTTTAGGAGGCTCTGGAACTGGAAGATGCGCAGATGAAGTCCAGATAGGTCTGGCAGGAAGCAAGATCGAAGATCATAGTCTTCCATGAGTCTGGGGGATGTTAGAATAGGTGCGGGGGTTCAATGGATGAATGTGGGCATACCGAACAAGCACGCAAAATGCCTCCTTGTCGCCCATCTGCATGAGCAGCGGGCCCACGAGGAAGCCCAATCCCTGGCAATATCCAACTTTGTGGTCGTACAAGCTGAAGCATTTCAGCACTCTCCCAAGCATCTTCTGGCCTTCGCCCTCGGGGTCTCGGAACATCTCCACGCCGGGAAAGCTCCTGCCGAGATCTTTGTTGATGATGTTCTCGTGCGGACTTGATTCCCCACAGAGGTGGTCATACTGGTCCTCGAGGAGCTTGTCCCTTGCGCCGGAGGCACTAAGCCAGACCATGCCCCGCAATGGTGCTGGGATACCTCCGCGGATCTTGTTCAGCGTGAGGGTCGGTAGGCGCTGGACCGTCTGCGGATAATCGCGAACCAAGGCAGCCCAGAATTCGCCCTGTGTCATCGGCGGCGGGGAGGGGAGCTGGGAGAATCGCACTTCGGAGGCATCGTTTTCTTGGACGAGTCGCTTCAGTCGGCCGATGGATGGTGGGCGGGACTGGCTTCGAGCGCGTGTCTTGAGCCCGGATTTCGGGTCGGTTGCGAGGGCATTGTTCTCCTGCTCCAACCGCGCAAGAAGGAGGGCCATTGCCTGTGCCTATTAGTATGCAATTGCGGTCGGGCTTGGATGTCAAAACCCACATCGTCCTGTCCCTCTTCTTTAGGCTCCTGTTCCTCTGTCTTCTCCAGCTCCACCCAATCCACATGCGCACTGTGATCAGAGGCATTGCTGTCGCTCCTCGACCTTTCTCCCGACTTGGGGGTGCGCGGCGATTGGTCTCCTGGTAAAGAGAGGATGGGGCTGCTCAATTCGGAGGGGCTGTGGATGCTGCCGTCCTGGCTGCCCTCCTGGCTGCCCCGCTCGCGAATGGCCTGCATGAGCTCAGCAGAGGTGGGCCGCGAAGACAGCCGCCGCTCATCCACTGTGATCTGGGGTCGCTGCATTGGCGTGGTGGCTTCCTCGTCTTCCTGCTCGGTGCTGGGTGTCCCGTCGGTCTCGGAGAGGGGCACCGTGACCATGGAGTCGGTAGGTAGCGGCTGGCTGTCGACGTGTGTCCTCGGCGAGCGCTCCGCTGTCCTCCCGCGGTCTGCGTGTGCTGTGTCTCTGTCGTCCATTGCGCTGGTAGATCTCGGCCTTCAGGGAGGGGACATGTACGGGTTGGCAAGGCAATGGCGGCGTGATGCTTCTGCGGGGGTTCCCTGACGCTTCTCCTGCAGGAAACTGGCTGCTGGGCTTCTGTCAGAGGTGCAAACGGTGCTGGCGGCGAAGGCGTTTCGAATGAGCGATCCCGGGCGAGTACCGCGGCAGGGCTGTCTTGCAGCAAAACACGCACCGAATGAATGAATCAATGAATGAACGGCGACGAGGATATGCACACGGTAAAATGAGTGACTGGATCGAGGGCGCAAGATCAGACAAAACACGCACGCACACACATATACAAAAGTGGCTGCAAAAAGAAGGAGGCCTTGGAGGTCCGCAAAGGACCGGCAGCTTAAGGAGGTTGCTCGCTAGCGTATCTTCCAAAAAGGGTCCCCCTTGGCAGGCTCACCCGTCGCGTCAGACCGCCCTCCGCACCCTGCATCCAAGCATCGCGCATCGCGCATCGAGCGCCATCGCGCGCCCGCCCTGCGCTGGTGAAGACCGGTGGAGTGTGATGCCCGCCTCATCGCCTCATCCAATCGTGGTTTTGACATGCACCCCCTCTGCTGCCACCACCGCCGGCAGTCCAGTCTCTCCTTTCCAGCACGCCCATTCCAGCAACCCTCACGCGTCCCAGAGGCGAGGCATCTAATCCACTGCAGCCAATCAGGCTCCAGATATCCCCGTTCATGGCGATCGTGCGGGTGGCTGCTTAATTAGCGCCCTGGCCAGAGCGCCCACCTCCTGTGCGTGATTTCATCAAACCACCGTTCCCCTGAGATTATCATGCCGTCACATGTCTATATTTGCCCTCGCATTATGCAGCACCCACCATAGGAGTTTCACAGCAGAAGTTCTAGTAATCGTCCACAAGGGAGGTTACCTTACTAATAGTTCGGCGCGTGGCCAGTGAGCATACTGGCAAGAGTGAAAGGATCTTGTCACGGGGTACCAGGTATTTGATTGGTGGAATGGAGATGTGAATTGCTCTCTGACAGAAGACAGGATATCCTGCTGGATGATGCAGGGAGACACTATCAAGATGAGGGATGCCGCACTCTGGTAGTGGACAGAAGGAAAAAGGAAACCGAGTCAATGTACACTGATAAAATCCACTTTTGAACTTCTGGAAAAGACCGGAAAACGCCATGCCAAGAGGCCATGACCGCATTCTGGAGACCCTGAAAAACACCTGAAAGCGCCATGCCAAAAGACCATTACCGCATCCTGAGAGAATACCAAAAGGTAACGAAAGAAAGGGTAAAGTCGATAATCCGCCTGTCGCCGCCACCAAATCCGCCAACCGTCTCCATGTAAAGTATCAGGTGCTATTTTATTATAGCTGAAGCAGACCATCCCGTGGCCAGCCCAGGCTGCGCAGGCGCGCCACGCGCTGATTCTTCTCGGCGAGAAACCAAAAGATTTCCAGCACCCGCCTGGTCCGATGGGCAAGAGATCTCGGATGGAGGCGGTTCTGGTCACGAATCCACGCCTCATCGTCCATCAGGTATATGGCCAGTTCAGTCTGAGGTGTTACAGGTGACATATTATAGGGTGGGTGTGCCGGAGGGATCGGGGTCTGAAGCCAGTTCACAAAGGCAGCGCCATCCGGAGTCGTATAGGATCGTAGGATGGGACGGGTCAGCGCGGGAGTATTGGTCGGCGTCGGACGGTCGCGGTAGGCCGGAATGTACTGGCCTTGCCTGGTTGGGGCCGGAGCTGGATTCACAGGCCAGGCGCGTGTGTAAACGATCTGCATGTCCTGGGCCGAGATGGGGCGGGTGAGCTGCATGGTCTGGGCCGAGGGCTGCGGAGCGTTGGCGGCTTCGAGGTCCAGGAAGTTCTGTCGCATCTCGATGATCTGATTCGGGAGAAGAACTCGGGTGATCATGAGGTATAGATCTTGGAGGTTACCCATCCCATGATCACGGTCAAAGAAATGTTGAAGGAACTGCAGCCAGTTCGGGGTGACGCTTGCCGGGTCAGGGTTGGTTAGGTGTGCAACCAGGGCCGAGGGCACGTCGCGAAATGGTGGCCCACCAGCCATGACTGAGTTAAAATCGGATATGGCGAATTCGGTCTCCGGGATCCGAGCAACGGCGGTATTAGGAATCGCCTGAAGTATGTGTGCCGGAGAGATGTTCATGGCTGTGGCAGTAGGATAGCGAGCTTGTTGAGCCATTGCGAGAGGCGTTGAAGAGAAGTTAGAGCTAGAAACGGTGCTTTAGAGCCGAAACGAATAGGCTGAGGGTGGAGATCGAGAGAGAGAAGAGAAGAGGCTAGAGGGTCGGTGTGGTAGAAGAGGAAGTATAACTGTCGGAGCAGAACTAAGTCGGATTTATATACCTTTAGGCGAGGGCTTCCTGAGGCCCTGGCGAACTAATCGCTTTCGGAAATGAGCAGGTTAGAGAGAGCTATCATCACTAACCGTTTGCTCACGAGGCTTCGAGAATCCCTGAGTGGGACTTTGCAAATAGAATCACTCCGCTTGCTCAGGCCGAAAGTGGCGAATTACGTTTGAAATTGTGAAGATATATGTGAATGAACACGCTTGTGGTGAGACTCCAAGAAAGAGAATACCTACGCTTAAATAGCTATTTCGGACAATTTGCTACCTTCTTGGAAAGAATGAAATCTGTCCTCGTGCAAGCAGCGCTCGCGCACGCACTCGTTATTCTAGTCACAGAATCTCTGTCCGGCGCGAATTAGCTTGCTCCGAACGCAGAAACGCAGCCATGCCACCTGTGAAGTGGGTCAGCCGATCTAAGTCAATTCCGCGCCCTTCACAGCGGAGATATTTGGCACTGATGCCAGAGGCAATCCCGCACTCACTTTCGCTCCAGCAAACCGCGCCGAGGGTCGCCTGATTTGGAAAAGCCCCAGTTTTCAGGCATCTGGATTGGCATACTCCGCGCGGGGGGAGATGTTAGGAGGGTGATATAGTGGAAGATGGTGGAGGAGATGCCGCTGCTCCGGGAGTTGAGGTTGAGAAATTCCGCTTGCCATTCTTGGACTAGTGCATCGCACATGGCCTGGCATGTCAATTAACACCATGATGCTATCCGGCCTCCATCACCATAATATTCATGCTTACTAACACACCTAAGACTATTACCATGACATGTTACTCTATAAATACGATAGCACACAACAAGCTAGCAAAACAGAGATGTGAAAACCCTGCCTTGCCCCTGCCAAACCAAACAGTAGGAACCAAAGACTATACTGTTCTGCCACCAACCACCCTACTTTCCGACACTCCCTTTAATCTAACCCTCCAACCTCAGCGTCCTCTCCCCTCTCTCCCTCCTCCTCCGATTCGCCATCTCCACAACCCTGCCATCCAGACAGAACCACCAATTCCGAAAAAAGCATTCCCCAATCTCCCACGCCTCCTCCACCAACTCACTGCCTTCAGCCCACCCAACTACATTCCCATGAACTCTCACCCCGGACTCAAAGTCATCCAGATCCTGGACCATTTGCATGACAGCTTGACCGTGACTTTGGCCTCCCTCAGTGATGGAGGGTGTAGGTGAAAACGGCGAGATTATGGATGAGAGAGAGAGGAAGGAGGAGGGGTTACTGCGGGCGATGGGGGGGCGTAAAGGGTCCGGGAGCGCGAGTATGCAGATTAATTTTTCGCGGACAGAGGGCCAGGGGAGGATATCCAGGACTGGGTGGTGCGGGATTGTGAGTTGGGCGGGTGTGGGATGGAGGTTTGGTGGTAGGGAGGGGTGCGGGTGGATGGGGGAGAGGTGCGTGTAGAAGGGATTCCAGATGTGTGCGGTTACGTTTAGAAGAGTGGCGATTGTGCCGAAGGCGCGGAGGGCGGGGAGGAGGGGGAGGGGGAGGGAGGAGGAGTCTGGGGTTATGGGGAAGGGCGGGAAGGTGGGGTGGGTGGCTAGGGAGGAGGGAGGAGGTTGAGGGGGTGATTTAGAGGGGGACTGAGAGCTGGAGGCTGAGGTTGAGGTTGATGACTGTTCTTGGGCGTGGCTAGGTTGGGAGAGTGTTGATGGGGAGAGGAGAGGACTCGGGATTGTGCTGAAGTCTACATTGTTTTTAGTATGTGTTGGTAAGTAGGAGACGAAGGACGGACCGATTGAAGCAATGCCAAAGTCGGCGAATAGTGGAAAGTCCATGGGTTGTTGGTCGAAATCCAACATTCGGAATTCGGTGTCGTCTGGGTTTCGGAAAACCTCTTCAACTATCCCTGCGTCCAATTCTGTGGAGCTTTTGTCCGAGCCCGAAGACGATTGTGATGGGGCAGAAGAAGACTTTAGTCTTACTCCTCCCTCGTCCGCTTGACGTGGTAATGCAGTGGATTTGGCTGCTTTGGCCTGAGCTTCTAAGGCTGCGACTTTCTCTCTTCGCTTTTGGCCTATGGTAAATTATGAGCGAAAGCTGGAATGAGCGTTTCCTACAAGGATGGATTTGGACGACGGGGGTGCATTGAATCCCACGACAGAAATTCCCGAATTCTAGGCAACGTCTACATTACCCTATCTCACCGGTGATTCTTCATGACTGGGTGCTCTACAGCCACATGATGAGAAGGTACCTACGATATCTTCTCTGCGCCAGAACATTAAGCACCCGCTTCCGATCCGGATCGCCAAGCTCTGGCACACTTGCCGCGGTCGTGCTGGTCTTCTTTCTTTTCTCTGAGGGCATGTCGTAAAGCTCTGCAACACTGACGTTAAGATCAGAAACGCGGAATCGAAATATTTCGCTTCCTTGCGGGGTTGCAAGAGGTATAAGAGTGGAGTTCGAGAAGCATAACGTTATGTTCTTGGCTCGTGCTGACTCGATCGGGTCTAGAACAAGCCTCATGCGGTACGATTGTTTGTCCGATCCTGTTTTGGGGGCGGGAAGCGAGGAGCAAGACGACACTTCAGATCGTCAATGGCGTGCAGAACAAAGAATATGACCTGGTGATTCGAGCATGCATGGAATGTAGAGTCCGATACCGCAGCCTGAACAATTGTTATGGCGCAGACTCGTTGCGTCGTTACCGTGTCTTTCCGTCAAGTGCTTTCCGAATGACAGAGCCAAAGCTACGTAAGGGCATGTTGATATGGGAAATTTCCTAGTCGCTGCCTGGAAGCTTTTCAGGTTGATTGTCATGTCCATCTCGTAAGGCGGAGGGATAAAAGCTCTCCTTTGCTCTCATTCAAGCGTTTACTAGAAACCACCTGTCCAGCACACAACCTCATCAAACCAATCCTCTTTTCCGGTCAGAAACCAACCTACCATTCTGTCGATTCGAAGGACAAGAAGACTCATCTTACACTCATCATGGCACCCGTTTCCACATCTTCTCATGGCCAAGCCGAGCCCCTCCTCGCACCAAAGCTGAGGAACGAGCAAGCATCCTCACCCCTCACGCCAACGGCCTCGGGCGCCATCAAGGCTCTTGCCATCCTCCGCGGCGCCATCGGTGTAGGATGTCTCATTGCGCCACACTGGTCCTGCGCACTTTTCCGCTACCCGATCCCGGCGTCCGGTGCCGTGATCACGCGTCTCTTAGGTGCTCGCGAGATTGTTCTGGGGGAGCTTCTCTTCACCGCCGAAGACAAGACTTCTCACGATGGAGGGAGGAGGGAGATCAGAAGAGCGCTCTGGGCTAATATGGCGTCGGACGGGATAGACGTGTTCAGTATTCTATTTGGGGTTGCGACGGGCACTATGGGGAAGGTTCCTGGGTCTCTTCTTGCTGGTGGTGCTATTGCATTCTTGGGGCTGGGCGCTCTGGGGATGAGGGGCTTGGATTGATGACGAAGATTGTGCATGTCGAGGGTTACGTCTTCTCTCGAGAATCCAATGTCCTCGACAAGTGGAGATGCAAGAAGTGAAGGAATGGAGACTCAAAATGGAGGAGACGCTAGGACGTGTAGCGTTATGAATGGCCAAAGATTAATAGCAGAAGAGACTTGAAAGAAGCCTATGCCAGCAATAGTCAAGCGCGGCCGGAGAAATGACTATGTGCTACGCGTGTGTGGGGACGTCGCGTGATGTCGCGATGGATGGTGAAAGACGCGTGCAGCGTTCGTGCTTAGATAGTTGGCCCGGTGATGAGTGCCAAGATTTCCGGGGTCGTGGGTGGGATAAACACTTTGGGCGACAGCGACCTCAGGCACGGCAGCGACACCCGAAACCATTGTAAGTCCCCACATCAAGACGACTAACTCTCGGAATATACAGCTAATATCCTTGTTTCCAGGCGACTTGTCTATGAGCCGCAGTCCCCGAAAGCATCGCGGCCCGTTTCGCCCGATAAACACACTTTCCTCGCCGCAGAAACCCACCTTCGCACAGGCAAGGCAAGAGCGACCCAGCGCGACTCCGAACAATACCTCACGCGCCGAAAATACACGTGACACATACAAAGATCTGCCTGGCTTGGATAGACTACCTAGTGATAGCCCTGCATCGTTTGGTGGAGACTTCTCCGAGACAGACCTTCTCGGCAACTCGAGCTCTCTGTCCGACGAGGCACACGTCGACTGTCCGCAATACACAGCTTCTCGGTCAAAGTACGCCCCCAACCCGGCTCGACTTAACAACGGGACTTCTGCGAAAGAGCCAGACAAAATGGTCAAGGAACGGGAGCCCCCCGTGCCTGTCCATCGTACCGAGCCCCCTCTCCCCAAGGCGTTGCAAGACCCGACACACAAATCGCCAGAGTTTGGAAAGACTAGCCCAATTCGGAACCCACTGAAGAACGATGTGCCGAAAGACCAATATTCCCATCTGTTCAACGTCCCCAAACCAGGCAATGCGCGCCCAGAGCACCATCGTCCCTCACAACCAGCCCCTCATCAGCCGTCTTTTGCGCCGACTAGAAATGGCATACCAGGTGCAGGACAACAGCGTGTGCCATCTCTCGGACAGGCCCCACCGCTATACAACAGCGGGGCTGCTCTGCCGCCTCATCCCTTCAAACGCGACCACGCCCAACCGACTGCTCGCTACAGCACAGCGTCTTCGACCGGATCCGACTTGGTGGAGATACCCGCTGCGCAATTCCAGCCACGCCAGCCGTCATATGGTGTCCCGATTCCGAGACCAGCAAACCCCCCTAACCGAACCGTACAACCGGCGGCCCGCCCAATGTTCTCGACCATGGACGCCAACACCAGGTTCCAGCCCGTCAACCACGGATTCAATCCCGTCAATCCGTTTCACGGCTCCCGACAGACTGTTATTCTCGACGATCTCCCTCGGAGGCGTAGCGATAACGAAGGTGATGACTTCGATCCAGATGCCGAGCTCCGTGCACAGGGAACCAAATTTGGCGATCCCGATCTATATGCCTACGTAGACCAGAACAAGGCCAACGAGAACATCAAAGCTTTGTTTGAAGGTGGACTTGAAGCCGATGAGAAGATCCCGCGGATGCGAGGTCGCAAAAAGAGGAAGCAGGAGGAAGAAAAGGCCGCAAAGACACTCGCCGAGAAGCTGCAAGCCCTGGACGTCAAAGACAAGAAAGAGGAGGAAGAGGCAGAGGACGATGATGAGGAAGACGATGGCACCGTCGAGGGCATGAAGATTAAACTACTGCCACATCAAGTCGATGGAGTCGCATGGATGATCGAGAAGGAGACCGGAGCACACAACAAGAGGGCCAAGCTCACAAAGGGAGGCATCCTCGCTGATGACATGGGTCTTGGTAAGACGGTGCAGTCTATCGCAGTTATTCTGTCGAACCCGCGACCAGACAAAGATGTGGAGCCGGAGAATAAGAAGAACAAGATCCTTCCATCGGTCGGCAAAGGTACTCTTATCGTCGCTCCCTTGGCTCTCATCAAACAATGGGAGGCTGAGATCAACACCAAAGTCACCCGCGAGCATGCCTTGAAGGTTCTCGTTCACCACGGTCCCAACCGCACCAAATCGTTCGACAAACTCAAGACATACGACGTGGTCGTCACAACATATCAGGTGCTATCTTCAGAACATGCCAGCTGCGGCGAGGGCCCCAACGGACTCAAGAAGGGCTGCTTCGGTGTCAACTGGTACCGTGTCATCCTCGATGAAGCTCATACTATCAAAAACCGCAATGCCAAGATGACAAAGGCGTGCTACGATCTCCGAGCGCATTATCGATGGTGCTTGACCGGCACGCCGATGCAGAATAACCTTGACGAACTCCAAAGTCTCATCAAATTCCTTGGCATTGAACCTTATGCTACTCTGTCGAACTGGAAAGAGTCCATCACTGGTCCGATGAAGAATGGTCGAGGCAACCTCGCGATGAAACGGCTTCAGATCTTTCTAGGGCGGCTTATGAAGCGCCGGACGAAAGATGTTCTGAAGAAGGAAGGCGCTTTGAACTTTGGCGGCAAGGCTAAAGCAGGCGAGGAGAAGCAAAGTTTCCAGATCGTCGCTCGGAATGTCGAAAACGTCATTGGCTCTTTCACGCACAAGGAGCGGGAGTTTTATGACCGTCTGTCCAATCGTGCCGAGTCACGACTTGCGGAGATGATGGGTGGTGCAAAAACCGATTACATTGGTGCTTTGGTGTTGCTGCTTCGACTGCGACAGGCTTGCAACCACCCCAACCTCACGAAGAGCAACGTCAAGGATGACAAAGATGCCCTGACTACCGGGTCAAAACCGACTACTCAGACTGGTACCCAGACTCCTCGCAAGGGTCAAGCCGACGATGCCGACGATCTCGCGGACCTCTTTGGTGGGCTGAGCGTCCAGACGAAGCGCTGCGATGTTTGCCAACTCAAGATGACAAAGGAAAACGCGGCTCCTGGTGCGATCCGCTGTAATGAGTGTGAGAACGACTTGAACGCCTCGCAAAAGAAGGTCAAGAAGCACAAGAAACATCGCAAACACGGGAAGAACAAGAAAGACAAGAGTAAGAGCAAGAACAATCACAAATCGAAAGAGGAGGGAGAAGAGAAACCTCAAGCCTCGAAAACTCAGCGCCAGCGCCGCGTCATCCTCGATAGCGACGACGAGGAAGAAGCTGAAGGCGAGTGGATCGTCCCCGAAGGCCAGCAGAAAGTCACGGACTTGGGCAAGGCTGGAGGAACTGATGACGAGAATGCTGAAGGTGGTGGTGATTCACTCGGGTCTGAGGATTCTGATTCCTTCGCTACGGAAGATGAAGGCACGCCTTCGAAGAAGAAGGGCGACTCGTTCATTGTTCACGATACAGACTCTGAGGATGAGGGCCCGGTCATCCGCAACAAGTCCAAGAAGAGCAAAGTCATCAGCCTCATCGACGACGAGAGCGGCTCAGAAGCAGACTCCGAGGAACAAGATTCAGACTCAGATTCCCCCACAGACTTGGAAGCCGACTCAGACGCCTCCTCCTCCAACTCCGACATCTCCTACACCGCCTCGCACCTCACCCCCTCCACCAAAATCCGCCAACTCCTCCAGATCCTCGAAAAAGAAACCCGGGATCACAAAGTCATCGTCTTCTCACAGTTCACATCCATGCTCGACCTCATCGAACCCTTCCTCCGTCGCGAGGGCTTCAGCTTCACGCGCTACGACGGCAGCATGCGCAACGACCTGCGCGAAGCCAGTCTGCACAAACTGCGCAATGACAAGCGCACCCGCGTCCTGCTTTGCAGTCTCAAGTGTGGGAGTCTTGGGCTTAATTTGACGGCGGCAAGTCGTGTGGTTATTATGGAGCCGTTTTGGAATCCTGTATGTCTATTTGCCATCCTTTCCTCTTGTGAGATTTATACTAACGGTAATATACAGTTCGTAGAAGAACAAGCAATCGACCGCGTCCACCGCCTAAACCAAACCGTCGACGTAACCGTCTACCGTCTCTCCATCCACAACAGCGTCGAAGAGCGCATCTTGGAACTCCAAGACGCGAAACGCAAACTCGCTGAAGCGGCCATCGAAGGTGGAAAAGCGATTGGTAAGCTCGGTATGGACGATATTCTGAAGCTGTTTAATCGGAATGCGGAGTATGAGGTCGGGAATGTGGATGATGGGAGTGAGAGGGCGATTTTTGAGACGAGGAGGGTGTTGGAGGGAGGTGGAGGGGTTAGTACGGAGGAGGGGGAGAGGAGGAGGAAGGCTGGGAGCACGGGGTTGGGGTTTAAGAGGGTGGAGGATAGTGTTTGGGGGAGGAGGTGAGGCGTGGGGGTGAGGGGGTGAGGGGGTTGTGGACTTGTTGGATGGGGCCCTTCGAAGTTGGCTGACTAGGCGCTCCGGGCGCCTTGCACTGCTCTTGGGAATGTATATGTGACCGTCTGATATCTGGCTGGCTGCGTGTAATGGGAAATCATGAGTATGGATGGCTTCTTATCTGGGCTGGGCGTTGTTCGGGGACCTGGGATGATCGTGTAAGACTCTAATGTTTCCTTGTCATATTGGGCATCATGGAATCCCTATTCAACTTCATTCATCCTTAACTGTGACATGTTTCTTTGATGCAAAAGCCAGAAGTGAACATCTTCATTAATATCAGTGCAACTACTTCGCAATCCCCTTTCCATTAACTTCACCCACGCTCTGTACAAACTCGCAGAATGACATTGCAAGCCATAGGGGCTGCCAAATGCGGCGTCCCGCGTCCCAGTACTCGGACGTCTTTAAAAATCAAGCCAATATATGAACCAGTCATTATGAGACGCCTTCCCAATATCAATGTTCTATCACGGTTCTGGTGTGCCGCTGCAATATCTCTTCCTTCAAAGGTCGATGAGAGGCTCGTCAAGGTCGTACGAGCTGGTCTGCTGGTGTCCATTCATGCCAGCGTGATTCCCGTTTCTATTTTCGTGTCCACTTCCGTGTCCCACTCCATCTTCGTGTCCATGTCCATATTCAACTCCACCGTCCGATGGCTCGGCACTAGCCCACGCATAATCCCACTCCATGCTCGCATCGATGTTGTAAATATAGCTTCCGCCATCTGGGTCGATCCAGCGCGCCACTTTCGTATCCATGCGATGCATGTTCGAGGGAAATCTGCATCCCGGCCTCTTTCCATTCCAGCAGCTATGCCTCTGACACATATGTCCGTTGTAACAATCAATGCGTCGACAACGGCCTTGTTTCTTGCACGGGTATTCCTTGAGCATATATCGAAGTGCTTTTACCACAGCGGGGTCCAGGCGGCCGTGGTCCATAGTGCAATTTGGGACTGTGCACTTTCCTAGAACCTGAAAGAAGTTGTATAGTTTCTTGATCTGGACGGCGGCTTTGTACAGGTCCCATTCTAGCTGTGTCGGCTTGCGGATGGTGGAAGTCTCGATACGCTGGTCATCCTCATTCACTGGAATTCGGCCGGATGTCGGATACCAAAGTTGGGTCGTCGTTGATACTATGGTCCTTGAAGATTCAGATTGAGTGTTGGATACGATCGCGGCATTAGGATCCATGTCCTCGATAGTTTGGACGCTATATTTCCTCGCAGGGCCTCCGCTGGTACCCGAAATATGATGGAGCTGCACTCGGCTCGAGAGCAGCTCCCCTGGAAAATATCAATTAGTCAACGCTGATTCAAAGACGACATCTCAACGAAACCTACATGCTGGAAATCCCACAAACCCCTCCTAAACCGTGACGCCTACGCTCGCGATTGGCGCTGCGCATTGCAACGGCAGATGGGACATGTGCTTGCAAAATTGGTAGCTTCGACATACGAAATACCGTGGGGAAAGCCACAGACTCGAACTGGACGTTCCATGGCTCCTTGATATCGCCGAAGACCAGTGTCACCTTATCGTTGTAGGTCTTGTCGACCTTCGTGCAATCTGAATTGGGCGACGTTCCTAGGTACACCTGCATGCATGCGGGGTCTTGGACGTAATAATGTAAAGTTCCGGAGAGCTTACCATCAACATGCAGTTTTCCGCCGACGTCCACGAAGTCGAAGTGGACGAAATCTTGGGAAAACCCTGCCGCGAACGACGCGAGCGATCTCGAGGTTGAGTCGACCAACTTGGCTTTCCACGCGTCTCTAGACAACTATTTCAGGTCTGCGTATATGCGGACCATAACGTTTAGGTGCTGCGATACTGCCGCTTGTTGGGCTAAGTGTTTGCGGATACACGCATTCAGAAGGGCGGCAGCTTTTGGGCCGCCCTTGCCATTCGCACGGACCAGATCGTCCGTGAACTGTGAATTAATGGTTAGTCGATACTATTAGTGAGAAACCGCCGTGACATACGTGATGAGTGTTGCCGTTGATTAGCACTAGGGCATACGCGTCTTTCACTGCAGATTTATTTCCACTCAATGAGTAGAAAACCTACTCAATGAGTAGAAAAACCCCCCTTACTCTACTTAATGAGTAGAAAAACCCTACTTATTAAGTGTTTTTCTACTTATTAAGTAGAAAAACCTTACTTATTAAGTGCTTTTCTACTTATTAAGTAGAAAAAACCTACTCTTTAAGTAGAAAACAAGTTTCTTATAAATATTTAGGTAAAATATATAAAATTTTAAAGGACTTAGTTGTTTTTAAAGCAGTTTTTAAGCAATGTTTAAGCAGCATAACGCGTAATTTATAGGAAAAGAGCGTGTTTAGCTACGTCTATAAGCTATATTTTAGGCTTACTTTCTTTTTCTAAAAGCCTTAACTATATCTATATTAAAACGCTCCTAATTAGGCTTACTACTAAAAGGTAAATCCTAATTAGCTTCGCTACTAGTAGCCTTATTATTAGCACCCTTGCTATTAGCACCCTCGTCTTTAGCACCCTTGCTATTAGCACCCTTGCTATTAGCACCCTTACTACTAGCACCCTTGCTATTAGCACCCTTACTACTAGCAGCCTTATTATTAGCAGCGTACTTAGCTTTACCTATAGCCTCTTTAGCGCCTTCGCCCTAGAAGCATTAGAGTCTTCTTTAGAGTACGTTAGGGTTAGCGCCTTTTCTTTGCGGGGCTAGCCATGAGGGCGGCTAGGTTTACTAGCCTCTTTCTTAGACTTCTAAGGGCAGCCACAGCTATGGCCCTTAGGAGCCTCCTGCTTATTCTTGCTCTCTCCCTAGCTCTTGCTCCTGTTTTTTGCCTTTCTATTCTTTAGCACTGCTATAGAGGCTAGTAGTTATAGATGCTACAGCGCCTATGTTTTTTTAAGTAGAGCTTCTTGCTTCTTTTTACCTACTTTTTTAAGCCCTATTTGCTGTCTCTTATGTAGCCTCTCTTCTAGCGCTAGTTCTTCTGCTGCCCCTATTCTTGCTTCTATCTTCTAGGTATTGTTTGTAGGCGGGTTATCTACCTTTGTTAGCTCCCTAGTGCTACAGTATACACTCCTATTGACAGTCTTAATAGGTCTAGATTGTTTGCTAGCGGTAGAGGATATATGGCCTCCCCTGCTGCTGCTCTTGTCCCTACGTGCTAGCTTACTAGGCCTAGCTGCTAAAAGTTGTCTACTCTTTATACTCTCTGCCCTGCTAGTGTTCCTGCTGCCCTCTCTGTTACTATAGCTCTTCTGTTACCCCTCTTAGTCTATAAAGACCTATATTAAGTAGCGCCTCTCTGCTATCTATAGGGTCTTAAATAGAGGCGTTAGCCTTCCTAAGTTTGCTAGTACACCCTTACATAATTAAGGATTTATAGGATTAGCAAAGTCCTTAAGCAACTAAGACTTGTTATAACTTAAGCAAATAAGCGTTCCTATAGTATAACAGGCAGCAGTTTATGCCTTAACTTTGCTGCCCTCTTTTAGCTCTTTTAAGGACTCCCTTTAAGACTTTTCCTTTAAGGACTTCTCTTTTAAGGATTCCTCCTTTAAGGGCTTCCTTAGCAATTAGGCAGCTTAGTTCTGTCTCTTCTTCTGCACGCTAATA